>JAVJAQ010004791.1:0-126007 GCA_032362365.1 Zygogramma bicolorata | reverse complement strand
TGTTCGTAGTATTTCCTAGTCATTTTGTGGCATCTTCACAACATCTCAATCGATATTGATCACAGTATTGCACCCTTTTCATTCTGGTTTTCTTACGGTCGTAATACCCAAAGTAAATGTTTCGGTATTCATTCCTTTCGAGTTTGATTAGTAGATTGAGGATATTGTTTGCCAAACATCATCAAATGTAACTTCTGATGCCAGTTTGAATTTCATCCAACCTTGTACATTTGTGAGCTCATTTGATGAATGTAAAGATTTTCTCATAAATGTTATGGAAGTCTGCTCGTATTTTTCCCAAAGAAACGAATTTGCACAATTTTCACTACACCTACCTGCTATATCTATATATCATACCTGTGAACACTGGCCAAAATATTTTGGCATTCAACACTGAGTGAAAGTACTTCGTAACACTAACCTAATCAGTAAAATACATTTATTTTGGTCTCATAGACTTCACGTTTTTGCGTAAATAAATATAAGCCTTATGAATAGTAATACCGCCAACTCGGGTTTCTGATATTCCTCCAATATTGATAGTCATAAAACAAATATATCAATATTTTGAATTCCTATATCTTTATTATCTTTACAGAAACTCTCAAAAGTAATATATCACTGATACTTATGAATTCTTTGAGGGTATTGAATCAATTTTCAAGACGATTTGCCAACCGAACAGGTGAAAATTATTGCCCAATTGGTATTATAAATGGAATTGTTTAGGACACAGAGTGTTTAATATGTTGGTTTGCTTCAATGTTGTTCGTTATATGACTAATGAATTCATGTTTCTGTACATTCTTGATACCTTCAGCAATTGTTTGGTTCTTCACTTCAACCAAAAACGCTGTATTGAAATTCTTTTCGGTCTTTCACTAGAGATGTATCAATTATCCATCCCTTCACCATCTTTTACAGATTCCATAAATTTTGGCAATTTCTTGAGCTTTTCATAAGTGAATCATTTTCATAAGGTTTCAATGAATATTTTCTATCTCTGATCTGATATACTTTGGTGTTAGGAAAAATTTGACAATTTCTTGAGATTTTCGTGTTTGTTTGAATGATTTTCATAAGGTTTCAGTGGATATTTTCTATCTCTGATCCGATATACTTTGGTGTTAGGAGAACTTTGTCAATAAGTCAACGATTTCATCAACAATGTCTGTTTTTGTGACGAAATGGTGTATTTATTTTCAACCTGTTTTGCTACATGTATTAGAATTTTACTCATAATCTACTTTTCTACTAAATGTTCATACGTTTGAAATAGTAATTTCACAAAGCTCATACTGAATATATCTACCAATTTCATGACGTAGCCCTACATATTTTTTCCTCTGTTTTACTATGTGTACTTGAAATATATCAAAACCCTGCTATTGAATTAACGTTTTCACCTAAATAGTTTTGTTTTTGTGAGGCTATTGAATAATTTTTTCAACAATTGAGTGGGTACATTGTTTGTTTTTTATTTGGTGACAGCCTCGCACATGTGAGAGAAAGCTCCAATTTGATATATGTGGAAAACAATTTGTTGAGCGTACTTTGATGTTTTTCAGAAACTCCATATTTGATCCCTAATATTTTCTTAGGAATATTTTAATGTTTTATCTTGTGCAAGATTTTTATACTCTGTAATCATGTCAATTCGTTAAACAAAATAATTCTCAGCATGAATTTTATGTCTTCATTATACACACAACAAAATTCAATGAAAATGTTCCAACAAATTGTCAATCTAATTTCATTATTCAAACACAGCAGCCTTCGCATCTACGGAAACAATGGAGATAAGCGAGCGAGCGATATCATTATAACAGTTTTCGCGACTGAATGGAAAGTCATTTATTATTGGAAAAAGAATTGGTGATCAGTATGTGTGCCCTTTAGTGTTGAGTGCTTGTAGATGACCTATTCTATTGTATAGTGAAACAAGTATTGCGGTTTTGTGAACTCATTGTCAGAGAAAAACTGTGATATTGTTGTTGAATCAAGGCCGTGCAGTTCCATTCAATCAAAAGGTATGTTTCATTCATAGGTGCAATAGAATAACCTTCAACAAAGAAACTTCAAAAGCTTCGAGTTTTCAAAAATTCATTTCTTCGACAAAAACATAGCCTTCCCCCATAACAGGTATGAGAAATTCTTTACAGAGTTCTTGCTGGAAACTAGCAGAAAAAATACAAATTTCTCGTAAAAACAAACTTTTTCTTGAGAATTAGCAGAGTTTGATATATTTCAAGGTTTGAAATGAGTGGTGGGCAACTCTCTGATATTTAAAAAATACTCCTTAGAAAAATTCAGTACAATTCACTTCAGCCTTATAGAAATCATGAATTTGAACGACTTGGCACAAAACGCCTCGGAAAGTCGTTTTTGAGTCGATTGAATTTTACAGCTTTTCGTCGATATTTCCTAAACTATTGAATCTAGAGGGAAAATGATTTTGAGTTTTCATAGTATTCGACGAGATCTACAATTTCACTCTCATGACAAATTTTGATAAAGTGTGTGGTTTCGGAGATATAGTTTGTTTTCTTAAAAAAAATCATATTTCCCGTACTGTTGATTTTAGAAAAAAAATGTTTCGAAGTTTTTCATAGTATACACTAAGGTGATCATTTTTTTACTCTCGGTGATTTTTGATTTTCTCATCCGTTTCCGAGATATTCACAAAAAAAAAACTCCAAACATGAATTTCAGAAATTTCCCGATTTTTCCATTTTCCGATCGGTTTAGAAAAAACGTTTCGACTAATAAGTGTAGAATATTTTGAGACATACACGACAGTTTTTTTGTTTTTCGATTACGAGCAACGGTATGGTCTACAGAGTGTCCGAAAAAAACCGACATGTTACACAATAAACACCCATAGAATCTAAAGTTATTTTTTTTAATTTTTCTCCAACAATAGGTCTTTGTAGAAAAGAATAAGGACTCCTTAAATGGCGAGTGAAAATTTTTCCAGTCAAAACTGTGATCTGAAACGTGTTACAACCGAAAGGCCATATTTTGTCGAAAAAATGCCGAAAAAACGACTTTCCAATTATTCGATTCCCTTCAAATTGATAGGTGTCTGCGGCCCTATGGGATCTGAAAATGTACCAAATTTCAAAGCGATACCTCTTTTCGTTAAAAAGTTATCATGTTTCAATCAAATGCGATGACAGACGGACATAAACACCCATAGAATCTAAAGTGATTTTTTCTAAATTTTTCTTCGACAATAGGTCTCTGTAGGAAAGAATGAGGACTCCTTAAATGGCAAGTAAAAATTTTTCCAGTCAAAACTGTGATCTGAAACGTGTTACAACCGAAAGGTCAAATTTTGTCAAAAAAATGACGAAAAAACGACTTTCCAATTTTCCGATTTCTTTCAAATTTGATAGGTGTCTGCGGCCCTATGGAATCTAAATCTGTACCAAATTTCAAAGCGATACCTCTTTTCGTTCAAAAGTTATCGTGTATCAATCAAATGCGACGACAGACGCGCCCTGTTCACTCCAGAACATGACACGTACCCATGTACCGTCACATGTACCGATGTCATATTCCAACTCCAATCGCTAGATGTGACCTTGAAATGAGCCAAAATGCCTGTTGTATCACTACTGACGTCATATGAAGATATTTATTTGACATCCTACGGCGTCATGATAAACCATACCTATAGTCAAGTCCTTAAATTGTAGATATAATGACTCGTAGGTTGTACGGTTCATAATTGATATGAAGCTAGTAAAAAAAAAAGAACATAAATTAGCTAGGTACTTATGTTTGAAATCAAGTTTTACTTTGCCACTTTCTACAACCTTTCCGTTCTTTCAAATACCATAAGAACCTGAAAATGTTCGGTGAGTCACTATCTACAATTTAGGAACCAGACTAAGTATATTATACACTGAGTATGTGCCGAAGAAAAAATTATTGTTAAATAAAAAAACCTTTTTTTTCATACTTTCATTACTAAACAATGAAGAAACATTTTTCCTACACAAATATTATGGATTTTATTTCATTGAATATTCATTGGCACTTTTATTGTTGAAAAAACTGGTAAAGAAACAAGGTACATGGTTTTTCTGATCAACCTTGAAACCGAAATGTCATTCCTTCCTTAACCCTGCGTCACCCACGTGAAAAATTTGTAACCGAACACATACGTGAGGTATGCCATACCCCATTTTAATATTTTTTTATCATTATTATTTTTGATTTTTTTTCAATATTTTTATTTCTTATGGTTTCTTTAGTGACCGTATCAACAGAAAAACGAATAGTTTCATTCCAATAGTTTTTATTCATAAAAAAACAACAGAAATCCAAATTGTTGTATTTCAGGCAACAAAAAAACATCTCATTACTAAAATAAGTGAATAAAAAAAATAAGGCACATAACTCTCTCTTTCAATCAACAAACGTATACTAAAACTAAGTGGTGACAGGAAATTAACAGAAAACTAAAGAAGTTTTGGTCAATTCGAAAAGTTATTCATCCACGAACATGGTACAGTTTTGACAATATAATTTTGCATGCGGCAGACATATCGCAGTATTGCAATTTGCACAGCGGTTCTTAGTTTTCCTATCTTGTTTTCGCGGACATATTTGGCAACGTACATATCGCTCGTCTGCTATATTTGTTGTAGCTTCGATAGGCTCATCCAAAATTTCGGCAATTTTCAATCGAAGAATGCGTGAAATACGAAGATTATTTTTTCTTTCTTGTAATGCGGGTTTTGTCAAAGCCAAGTCCAACTCTTCTAAAAAAATACGACGTTTTTTCTCAAAATCTTGTGTATTTGCCTTATAAATCTGTTGGCTATTGATACCAGCAGTATCCATCATGGAGAAAAAAATTCTCAGTGGCCATCTTCTGCAATTCCGAGCTACACTGTAATTTCCTGCCATCTCGTCTACGGTATCCACGCCACCTTTTGTTAGGTTATAAAATGTAATAATTTCTGGTAGCATTTTATCTTCACAATTAGGATCTATTGTGTCATCATGATGTATTGACGATAAAAGGACAACATTTTTATTCTTTTTCGGAATGTAGGAAACTAACGTATAGTCCTTCTGGAACGCAAACATTGAAGACCGGATCGGCCGTGATTTATCTCTATTCAAGAACTGTGGAGGAATTTTTACCTTGTTCTTTCTAAGGGTTCCTACTGCTGTTAACTTATGCTTATCTCGTAACATTCTCAAAGCAGGATAACTAGTATACCAGTTATCAAATGTTACATTTCGATTGCTTCCAGATATAGGAGATACCAATCGATTGTAACGGGTTGATTTCGTTTCACCCCGTAACATTGAAATCAAACACATCCAGAGAAGCACTTCCATAAAATCACCTGGTATACACTTCGTGCCCACCTGTGTCTCGACTGCCTTCTAGTGATGGATGCTGGACGTCTCACTGGAGGTAGAGAAATACCATCATAACCCTCAGATCTCTCTTTCATACCATGCCATGTTGATAGCTTGTCAGATCCCTGTGACTCGATTCGAAGGAAGCTCGCCTGGAAACAGAGATCGGTTAGTTAGTCCGATTTGGGATAGATTCGATTAGTTTGGAGTTAGGTTAGGATTGATATAACTCGAAGGATTGATACGAGTTGCCTTCTTTGCCCAACCCGTACTTGGAAACACTCTGTTGGGATTATGTGAAGCTTACGGGACAAAAATTGCACTCACCTTTCACCAGTCCAAACTTCCACCCTCGTAGATAGGACAACATCCCAACGGTCTTACACAGTCTATAACATATTTATCACTAAGTTGGCAAATACTTCGGGTATTGTTTCATCAGATTGGAGGGCGAAATCTCGAGAGTTGGATGTCAGAACCTCTAATGACTATTGTGTCCGCTGAAAAAGGTTAAAATCGATAAGGGTGTGAAGTCCATCGTCACAGTCTCATAACTTACCTGTTGAGATCAGGAAGGTTGACTTCCACATCTCAGAGGCATGTTTTCCAGGCGACAATATCTGAATCTTCGCTTTGTTGTTAGGGGTAAAAGTGAGGTTAGTCGATCATCTGACAGACTGAGTAGAGAATACCGTTGACTGTTCGGGGTGCATCGCATTACTCCGTTCGGAGTGAAGGTGGTGCGTTCCCGTGTAAACCCGTGAGAGTGAGAGAGATAGCGTGACATTCGACGGTGGTTCATCTGTTGGACTGTGGGTCGGTGGATGGACGAACAAAGCGAAAGGAGAAGAGGTTACCGCTTACGAGTTGTCAAAAATAGTAGATGGCATTTTGGTTTTTTTTCGAGAAATGTGTGGAACCTTGGTAGAATAAGACGAAGGAGAGTTTTGGCAGCCATTACAGTGAGTAATTGTTGTTGGGTGGTTTCGAGCTAGATGGAAACTTATTGAGGCGATTTCTGTAGGGTTAGTGGATCGTTCAGAAGGCACGAATGCGAGAACTCGTCGGTTGCTTCAGTTAGAGGCAGTGAAGTCTTCCTAGTACAGCACAGGATTTGGTGTGGAAGGGCCGAAGGTCGCAGAGGAGTCTCCATGAGTTATTAGATACCTGGCTGTTCGTTGGTCACTGCCGTTAGTCCATGGGCCTGGAAGAGCCGAGAGGACGTGATATTTGATTCAACACCCTCAACAGAGGTAAAATAATGTCTAGGAAGCCACTTGGTGAGTTTTGTTGACATTTATAAATTATAGGGTGCCAGTCGAGGGGGCTAACATTGCTGCACTGGCCAGTACTCCCAGACCAGAGCGTAGTCCTGAGTACTGCGATTAGGGTAGCCTCCCCACCGGACCACCGCCTCTCCCTGTCTAATGTGACATGAGTGTACCATGTGGAGAACAGCTTCTATGTAGTCAGACGCTGTTAGAGTGCTAAAGAGTAACAATCATCGCGTGTCTAGCTGGACCCTTCTGGTCTCTACAGGCTTCGTTTCTTTTGCGTTGTCAATTGTCCACTGCGTTGTTATTGAAGTCCGGATCATCAAACTCTTGCCCCGTTAGCGTGGTTATTAGGACCCCTTTAGGTCTCGTCACCGTCATCCATTTTTGCATTGTCGTTCAGCTACTGCGTTGGCGTTTAGTTACTGCGTTGTTATTTAAGACCTACGCTGCCAACTGAATTGTTCGGTGCCCAAGAGACGCTACACCCATTTCAATACATTATTGCATTGTCGTTTAGTTACTGCGTGGACGTTTAACTAGTGCGTTGTAATTTAAGATCTGCGCTGGCAACCGAACTAATTCAGGTCCTTCAGACCCCGGTGTACCAAGAGTTGCTACACCAAATCGTTTAATTATTATTAGATAATTATTACTTGTGAACAGCCCCGTGACGTCACAGCGGCGCGTCATTTTCTAGTGTGCTCACATATTTATGTATGTTCTCGTTTGTGATCTATTTATGTTTGTTATTAAGTATCACTGTCCCCACTATTTGGTTGAAATCAATATAGGGTTTAAATATTTGCGCGTTATTTTGTTTGTCGGCTGAACCAGATCATCTTGGCAGTCCACTAGCCAGGACTGGCTCATACAGAAATTTGCTAGTGGCGCCCACTTCACTAACAACTAAAAATTGAATATATTTCTGTATGCAATCCCACCCCAACCGAACTGAGCTGGCTTGGGCAGAGAGGGTTGCGCACCACGAGCATACAGACGGGCAAACAAAGTGCGTAACATAAATTTGGCGCCCAACGTGGGGCCCCGATTTGGGAGGTTGAGAGGCTGTGTGGTCCTGATTTTGTTGTCTCTATATTTTGTGAGGTTAAATTATATTTTTTTATTGGTCATTTATGTACATATACGTATGATATCTTAGTAGTTTTGGTCTGGATATTCGTGTATTCTGGTAATATATGAGCTCGTATTGTCCCCATATTATGTGGGGTTATGTTCGTATGATTTTTGTATTTTTGGTATTGTGGTTTTGTGATATTCGTGTATTCTGTTGATATATGAGTTGGCACTGAGGAGTTGCATTTTTTTCCCTTTCTCTCTGCCATATATGTTATATTTCTTTATATAGATTCATTATGGTCATATGAATTATAGCTGGTCATTCAGGTGTACTACTGTAGGTCAAGAATCATCAACTCACATATATAAATCTTTCGGATTTATTGCCCGGGGTTCGTCGGGGGGGGTTTACTGTGTTATCGGGTGGACATATATACAGGATGGACGTGAACAAACTCTTGAAAGACGAATTGAAGTATGAACTTCTGGTGAGGGGTTTTTCGGGATTACAGGGTGAAACGGCTTCCTCTATGAGACGCCAACTACAGGAGGTTATCCGAACAGAATCATTTGGCGAGATTGCGACACATGATGATTTCAAGCCGATCCCATTGGAAGAGATTGACACTATCATAAAGAAGACAGAAAACCTCGAACAATATATCAACTCCTGGAAAACTAATGGCAAGGAAAGAGGGGAAGATTACGTTGACACTAAGCTCAAGCATCTGTATGGTCGGCTACAGCGTCTAACGATCGAAAATAAACCGGAAAACAAACCCCTTCTGAATGCACTGTCGAATATTACCGACAGATTGGAAGCTATTGAGTTGCAGGCAGATGAAATTCGGGAGGCAATTCAAGTTCAAACGCTCGTTCGGAGTGGGGTTAATGCCGCCGGCACGACCCCAGCTCAACCCTCGTCGAGTGTTAGTACTAATACCTTGGTTACTAACGTCCATAAGTATCAGTTTGAACCCAGGAAGTGGGAGGTACACTTCACCGGCGAAGGAGGATTAAGCGTGTCAGCGTTTTTGGAAATTGTTGAAGAGAAGAGGAGGTCTGGCAACATTTCCGTGGGCGAGTTATTGAGTTCGGTCAGCGATCTCCTACAGGGTGTTGCGGCAATCTGGTATCGGTCTGTCCGAAACAACATTAGGACTTGGCAAGACTTCGTAGATCTGTTAAGGGATGAGTTCCAACCCTACCATTACGAACAAGAATTGTGGGACGAAATTAGGAAGAGAACCCAAGGCCCAAAAGAACGTGTTGGAATTTACTTTGCATTCATGGACAATCTTCTCAAGCGATTGCCCACCCCCCCTTTAGAAGATGCTAAGCTTGATGTCCTTAGGCAAAATATTCATCCGTATTTCATCCACAGCTTAGGTTTAGCCACGTATGGAAGTGTGGATGAGTTGCGTCAGCTGTGCAAAAGACTAGAGCTGAACCGTGATAGGACTGATAGGTGTGAACCACCTCCCTCCCAACGACACAAACTACTCGAACCAGATCTAGCGTATCGAGATTCAAACGCACAAAACCCTAGTGCAGCAAGAACCGAGGGGAGACTGATGGCTATGGAGCCAAAGTTGCGTTGTTGGAATTGTTCCAGAGAAGGGCATCGGTTTTCACAGTGCACTGAAAGCCGGAAGAAGTTTTGTTATGGGTGTGGCAAGGAGAACGTCTTTAAACGGGATTGCTCTCATTGTTCGGGAAACGGATGGGACGGCGGCGCTGCCGGACGTCGTCAGGAGGACCAATCCCGGTAGATCTCTCATGGGCAGTATGGCTGGATGTGGTGAAAGCAGCGTACCAACAGCCACGATGCAGTTATATGCTGACAAAGGTGTCTGGGGATCCCCGACCGTATGTTGAAGTTGATATATTTGGCGTGAGGTTTGTGTGCTTATTGGACTCAGGAGCATCCCAAACCGTAATAGGGCGGCGAGGTTGGCAGCGGCTACAAGAAATGGGTGTAGTGGCCTTGACCAATAGGAATGCCGGTTCGGTGACGGTAGCAAGTGGCGCCTCGTGCCAATCGATTGGGATAGTGAGCCTCCCCATTGAGCTACAGGGAAGGGTACAGGTGATCAATTGTTTGGTAGTTCCCTCTGTAGAGATGGAGATAGTATTAGGAATAGATTTCTGGAAAAAGATGGGTGTGGTGCCATCTTTCTCATCGAACCGTTGGGAATTCGAGCGGAAGCAGATCTGCAGTATTGTTCACAGGGAGCTGCTGACTGCGGAACAAAAAGGGTTGTTGGACCAGCTGACTGAAGGCCACTTAGAGCGAATAGGAACGGAGTTGGGCTGTGCTAACGGCGTAGAACATAGAATTGAGACAGGAGATCACCCCCCCATCAGACAGAGATATTATGCAATCTCACCCTACATGAAGAAAATTATGTGTGATGAATTGGACCATATGCTAGAACTAGGAGTAGTCGAACCATCCTCGTCAGCCTGGGCGTCTCCGGTGGTACTTGTTAAGAAGTCGGATAATAAGTTCCGGTTTTGTGTAGACTTCAGGGCACTCAACAAGATTACGAAAAGAGACGCGTATGCCATCCCGCATGTATCGATGATTTTAGATCGGCTCCGGGATAGTAAGTATTTGTCGTCCATCGACTTGAAAAGCGCCTATTGGCAGATAAGATTGGAAGAGTCAAGTAAGGAAAAAACGGCTTTTATCGTGCCTGGCAGAGGCTTATTCCAATTTACTCGGATGCCCTTTGGTCTTCATAATGCGCCGGCCACATGGCAGAGATTTGCCGACACGACTCTAGGGCATGACCTGGAGCCGTATTGTTTCATCTACTTAGATGATATCATCGTGGCAACCCCGGACTTCGAGACCCATCTTAAGGTATTAGGGACTATTTTCCAGCGACTGACCAAGGCGGGGCTAACCGTGAATCGGGAGAAATGTGAATTTGTAAAACCCCAGCTTAAATATTTGGGCTATGTTGTCGATCAAAATGGGTTGAGAGTCGATCCCGAGAAGGTGGAAGCAGTTGTCAATTTCCCAACTCCGGTTAAAGTCAAGGAAGTTCGCAGGTTCTTGGGGCTCACTTCGTGGTATCGAAGGTTTGTCCCGAATTTCTCCGAAAGGGTGGCACCGCTGACAAACCTCACCAAGAAGAATAAGAGGTTCGTGTGGAATGAAGATACCGAAGCGGCCTTCACCGACCTGAAACAGTGCTTGGTGACCGCCCCTATCTTGACATGTCCCGATTTCAACCGGCCGTTTATAGTCCAGACGGACGCGAGCCAGCGGGCTTTGGGAGCCGTTCTAGTGCAAGATTTCGAGGATGGGGAGAAGGTGATAGCTTACGCCAGTAGAACTTTGAATTCGTGCGAGACAAAATACTGCGCTACGGAGCTAGAGTGTTTAGCGGTTATTTGAGCCATCAAAAAATTCCGCTGTTATCTTGAAGGTGCCTCATTCCAAGTGGTGACAGATCACGCCAGCCTGAAGTGGTTGACCAATTTGAAGGAACCATCAGGGCGACTTGGTCGCTGGGTATTGCAGCTCCAGGCCTACGATTTTGAGCTCATTCACCGTAAGGGCAAATACCATCAGGTCCCGGACGCGTTGTCGCGTGCAGTCCCACAACTCGATTTGATTGGAGTCACAGCCGCGGATTTCGATACTTGGTACCAGAAACAGCTGTAGAACGTCGAACGTACACCAGACAAGTTCCCTTTGTGGAAGATTGAGGGAGGTAAGCTGTTTAAGCATGTGTCGTGTCGGGCCCCCTACTTAGAAGATAGTTTCGAGTGGAAATTGGTGGTCCCCAAACCCAAGAGACAAGAGGTATTAGCAGAATGTCACGATGAAGCAACGGCGGGCCACTTGGGAATTTTCAAGACATCCCAGAGGATCGCTCAGACTTATTATTGGCCGGGTCTGAAGAAGGATGTCGCAGCATACGTCCGAGGATGCGAGGTTTGTCAGGCGCAGAAGCCAGAGCAGAAGGCCCCAGCGGGTATTATGGGCTCGAGGAAGGTGACTAGACCATGGCAAGTAGTTTGTACGGATATAATGGGACCGTTCCCGTTAACGACTAAGAAGAATCGATTCTTACTGGTCGTTGCGGACGTCTTTACCAAGTATACGCTGTTGTTTCCCCTGAAGACAGCTACTGCCGCGGTGATCCAACGCCACGTGGAAAATGACGTCTTCTTGGTTTACGGTGTCCCCGAATATCTACTATGCGACAACGGTAGGCAGTATGTCATTAAATCGTTCAAAGCCATGGTCCAAGGATATAATTGTGTTATGGTACTGAACCCCCTATACCATCCTCAGAGTAACCCGACCGAAAGAACAAATCGTGTACTCAAGACGATGATCAGATCTTATGTTGGTGATAATCATCGCGACTGGGACGCCAATTTGGCCAAGTTAGGATTTGCGATTCGGACGGCCGTCCATGAGGTTACGGGGTACACCCCCGCTTATCTCAACTTTGGTAGGGAACTGAATTCTTCGGGTAGATCGGCTCGGGAAGAAAACCCGCCAACAGAGGCCCCAGTCCTTGAAGTCGGCGACAGACGTCCCTTAGCTGAGCATGTGAGGAGCTTGAACGAAGTCCAAAATGAGGTGCGGAATCGATTGAACGCCGCTTATGGGAAAAGTGCGGACAGGTATAATTTGCGAAGGAGACCGGTGACCTTTTGTATGGGGGACACAGTGATGGTAAAGAACCACGTTCTGTCCGATGCTCCCAACTATTTTGCAGCGAAATTGGCGCCGAAGTTCATTAAAAGTAGGGTACGGCAGAAGATCTCGAGTAATGTGTATAGGCTAGAGGCTTTTGAGGGGAGGAAACTGCTGGGGGATTTCCACGTGTGTGATATGAAACCCTATGTGGAGAGGGCGTAATGAGGTCGGTTCCGCGAGTCGACGCCATGAAATCCACTTGCAGTGGGACGTTGTTTTGGGTTATGAGGTAATCACTGATTGAGGCGTTTACTCGTAGGTTATTCTCTTGTGTGTTTTTTTTTTCTTCTCTTGTATGCCAGCTCCGGCAAGAGAACCCGATGGGAATGACTCAGATTCGGGTAAGAGAAGGCACTGGTGCTCTTTCGGCTAACTCGGCAGGTATATGGTTGGGAAATTTCAAGGAAATTTCTGGACGTAAGGGGGGGATGTAACGGGTTGATTTCGTTTCACCCCGTAACATTGAAATCAAACACATCCAGAGAAGCACTTCCATAAAATCACCTGGTATACACTTCGTGCCCTCCTGTGTCTCGACTGCCTTCTAGTGATGGATGCTGGACGTCTCACTGGAGGTAGAGAAATACCATCATAACCCTCAGATCTCTCTTTCATACCATGCCATGTTGATAGCTTGTCAGATCCCTGTGACTCGATTTGAAGGAAGCTCGCCTGGAAACAGAGATCGGTTAGTTAGTCCGATTTGGGATAGATTCGATTAGTTTGGAGTTAGGTTAGGATTGATATAACTCGAAGGATTGATACGAGTTGCCTTCTTTGCCCAACCCGTACTTGGAAACACTCTGTTGGGATTATGTGAAGCTTACGGGACAAAAATTGCACTCACCTTTCACCAGTCCAAACTTCCACTCTAGTAGATAGGACAACATCCCAACGGTCTTACACAGTCTATAACATATTCATCACTAAGTTGGCAAATACTTCGGGTATTGTTTCATCAGATTGGAGGGCGAAATCTCGAGAGTTGGATGTCAGAACCTCTAATGACTATTGTGTTCGCTGAAAAAGGTTAAAATCGATAAGGGTGTGAAGTCCATCGTCACAGTCTCATAACTTACCTGTTGAGATCAGGAAGGTTGACTTCCACATCTCAGAGGCATGTTTTCCAGGCGACAATATCTGAATCTTCGCTTTGTTGTTAGGGGTAAAAGTGAGGTTAGTCGATCATCTGACAGACTGAGTAGAGAATACCGTTGACTGTTCGGGGTGCATCGCATTACTCCGTTCGGAGTGAAGGTGGTGCGTTCCCGTGTAAACCCGTGAGAGTGAGAGAGATAGCGTGACATTCGACGGTGGTTCATCTGTTGGACTGTGGGTCGGTGGATGGACGAACAGAGCGAAAGGAGAGGAGGTTACCGATTACGAGTTGTCAAAAATAGTAGATGGCATTTCGGTTCTTTTTCGAGAAATGTGTGGAACCTTGGTAGAATAAGACGAAGGAGAGTTTTGGCAGCCATTACAGTGAGTAATTGTTGTTGGGTGGTTTCGAGCTAGATGGAAACTTATTGAGGCGATTTCTGTAGGGTTAGTGGATCGTTGAGAAGGCACGAATGCGAGAACTCGTCGGTTGCTTCAGTTAGAGGCAGTGAAGTCTTCCTAGTACAGCACAGGATTTGGTGTGGAAGGGCCGAAGGTCGCAGAGGAGTCTCCATGAGTTATTAGATACCTGGCTGTTCGTTGGTCACTGCCGTTAGTCCATGGGCCTGGAAGAGCCGAGAGGACGTGATATTTGATTCAACACCCTCAACAGAGGTAAAATAATGTCTAGGAAGCCACTTGGTGAGTTTTGTTGACATCTATAAATTATAGGGTGTCAGTCGAGGGGACTAACATTGCTGCACTGGCCAGTACTCCCAGACCAGAGCGTAGTCCTGAGTACTGCGATTAGGGTAGCTTCCCCACCAGACCATCGCCTCTCCCTGTCTAATGTGACATGAGTGTACCATGTGAAGAACAGCTTCTATGTAGTCAAACGCTGTTAGAGTGCTAAAGAGTAACAATCATAGCGTGTCTAGCTGGACCCTTCTGGTCTCTACAGGCTTCGTTTCTTTTGCGTTGTCAATTGTCCACTGCGTTGTTATTGAAGTCCGGATCATCAAACTCTTGCCCCGTTAGCGTGGTTATTAGGACCCCTTTAGGTCTCGTCACCGTCATCCATTTTTGCATTGTCGTTTAGCTACTGCGTTGGCGTTTAGTTACTGCGTTGTTATTCAAGACCTACGCTGCCAACTGAATTGTTCGGTGCCCAAGAGACGCTACACCCATTTCAATACATTATTGCATTGTCGTTTAGTTACTGCGTGGACGTTTAACTAGTGCGTTGTAATTTAAGATCTGCGCTGGCAACCGAACTAATTCAGGTCCTTCAGACCCCGGTGTACCAAGAGTTGCTACACCAAATCGTTTAATTATTATTAGATAATTATTACTTGTGAACGGCCCCGTGACGTCACAGCGGCGCGTCATTTTCTAGTGTGCTCACATATTTATGTATGTTCTCGTTTGTGATCTATTTATGTTTATGTTATTAAGTATCACTGTCCCCACTATTTGGTTGAAATCAATATAGAGTTTAAATATTTGCGCGTTATTTTGTTTGTCGGCTGAACCAGATCATCTTGGCAGTCCACTAGCCAGGACTGGCTCATACAGAAATTTGCTAGTGGCGCCCACTTCACTAACAACTAAAAATTGAATATATTTCTGTATGCAATCCTACCCCAACCGAACTGAGCTGGCTTGGGCAGAGAGGGTTGCGCACCACGAGCATACAGACGGGCAAACAAAGTGCGTAACACTATCAATTACCGGTTGAAGACCTGCATAAATTTCCATGTTCACCACAAAAAACGTGCGAGCATCTACAAGAGCATGAATTTTGATTCCATACTTCGCAGGTTTATTTGGAATATATTAACGAAAAGAACAACGTCCACGAAATGACTCAAGTTCTTCATCTATAGTGAGGTATTCTCCTGGTGAGTAGGCTTGTTGACAATTACTCACAAATTTTTCAAATACTGCTCTTATTGCAGCTAATTTGTCAATTTGTATCCTCATCTGTCTGTTATCCACATTATCAAAACGTAAACAAATTTATAAAAATGAAAAACGATTGAAAGACATAACAGCTCGGAATATATCTATTCCTCCTCCATCGGATCTCCATAAATCTTTCAGATGACTACTTTTATACACACCTGCCAAGTACAGTATGCCAAATAAAGCCTTTAATTCTGTAGTATTAGTTTCGCCACAGCTTGTTTGATTTTTGTAATTTGCCGATTTTCTACCGATTACTATATTGGTATAAGTAGTTATACTTTCTAAAATTGTTTCATCAAACAATAATGACCAACACTGTAATGGTGTTTTTGCATCTTTAGAATGTTTTTTCGGCGCCGGTAATTTTCTTATCAAATTTTCAGCTCTAGTTCTCACCCTTGTAGAAGCATGATGTTTGAACCATTTGGTAGTATTATCCTTGCCCATAAAGATTGCATGATCATTTCCATCTGGCATAATAATTTCATCTGTAACCGGCTCATTTTCAACGAAATTCTCACTATCTGAGTGAACACTATTGAGACTAACATTATCTTCATCGTCATCAGAATCACTTCCGTTATCCATGAAATCGTCCTCAGACTCACTCTCAACAATATTCCATAAGTTTTGCAGATACTCCTGCTCTTTTTCATAGCTTCCTGCTGCCTAGAATTCATAATAATTGTTATATATTGAATTAAAATATTATTCTCTGCACTCACCATTTTTGTTTCGAAATTCAAATCGAGAGCCTACGTGGGGTTGACTTTGTGAAACATAAGATCCGAAATTCATCAAAAGAGACGCTATCATAACGATGTTCTGTCCGGCTGCCTGTATCGAACTTTTCAACGCATTTGGATCATTGAAAAGACTAGCTTCTCTCTTGAGATAATTACGGTCACTCCTCAAAACTTCAATCAATTTGGCTGTTCCCTGCTTGTACAGAGGACGCTATATGGCGCACGAGAAAATTATAGCTTCTCTAACGATAATAACGCTTCCTAAAAAAAAGTATTTCATAAGGTACTTGTAAGAATGTATGCAGATGATAATTGTAATGAAAAAAATTACGGACGAATTCAAATTTACTTTTGTTCTCCTCACCTTTTGAATATAAGATTATTTATTGGCCTCCCAATATCAACATTGAATTTAAAAACAATTTTTTGGGGTACGCAGGCCAGCACGCGTCACCTGGCTATACCGAGGCCGCCGTCAGTATATTTCGCGTGCGAGTGACCGAATGCACACAGGATCTGCAATGAGATTAATGCTCAAAACGGTTTCTATAATATCGAATATTATGCCTAACACTATTACGAATGCCCGAAAACTTGAATTTCGCGAAAATGTTTATTTACAAATTAACAAATGAAACAAACGTAAAAATTATTGTATCTCGGCCTAGAATAAAGATATTGGAACTTTTTTTGTTTTAAATTACGCGTCTCGCTAAGACCTACGGGAATCTTGAGGAACATTTCAAATAACTTGACTATATAAGGCGTAACTTCTATTTGTTTATAAGCTGAAATCTTACATATTCGAAAAACATGTTAAAAAAAACAAAAAATATTTTTTTCACTCAAATCCTGAATGTACATGCTGAAAAAAATGACCCTGATTTTTTTGCACCTTCTCGGTCTTGTGGAACAAATGCTATAGCGACACACCAGATTTACGAAAATCGGTCATTGTTGCTTAACTATATAACATGGCTGGATAAACCTTACTGGTATCTCTTCAGGACAGTTTCTTCCAGATGGTGGATGAGTTTGAGGACAGTACTTTATAAATAAACCTCGTGAAAACAATAATAATTTTTTTGAAAAATTTTCGTTAAACAGTGATTTATCGCCAAACTAATAATTCTACGTAATTTTTGCATGGGACTTATTTTGTAGATTTCATCACGGCGCACATTTTTTGTAGGAAACATCTTTCGATAGATCTTATTCCAAAGATAATAACATCAAAATATGTCTTTTGTTTTCTTTAATAATTTTTTTTGACAGAAATCGTCATTTCTCGATTCCACAAATTCCACACTATATTCCTTGAGGTCCAAACTACCTACAAAAAAATTGGTGATTTGGCACGGCTGTTGAATAGAACTCATGTATTAGTCTACTGGCCTATAAGGTCTTGGAAACGGATTATATCCTAATAGAGACGTTCCCCGTTTTTGGTTTCCGAAACATTTTTGATAGGTTCTAATGACCATTAATATTTTATTAGAGGAACGTTCCGAAGAGGTTTTTAGATTGACGTGTCTGAAACTCAGTCTTCTGTTTTGATGAAAATCACTATATCCAAAACTTTGCTGAAAAATAATAAATTTTTTATCTTATGATGGTGAAAACATGGTTTATATGTGCATCAAGTGCATTTAGTTTTCATGTGAAAGTTGCTTTGGACAGATTTATTCAAAGGTATAAATATCATCAGTGATTAGCAAAATATTCAGGAAACCTTTTTTAGTAGAGCTCAATCACCCAAACCAAAATCAAATGCACTCGAGGCTCGTTTCACAAAGTTGGCGAAACGCGCGTTTAATAGTAATTGTGTTCCATTATGCAACGTTTCGATTTCACAACAAAGCAAAGGTTTGAATTATACCCATTCAGAAAGTTCTGAAATATAAAAACCTCACATAACCTACTAGTCGGAGAGCTGCTGATGCACGTTTCATGAAGTGTTTTAGGCACCTTGAAATTTTGTTATAATGCATCTCTTGGGTAGTTGTGAGGGGGTGAGTGCCCAATAAACCAAAATAGGTGTCAGAAACATTCCTGGAACCACTTATTTTTCATTTGAAACGTTTCTTGTTTTGACTCTGATACATCTGTGAAACATACCAGACACCAGAAATGACCTACCTATGGAACGTTTCGCATGAAATGTTTCAATAAAAATGTGTCTGGAACATATTTGGGCTGTGTTTGAATACATTCAGATATATCTCACTGACAATGTTTCAGAAGAAACACATATGAAACGTAACATAACTGCTTATGAATTGATTTTGATATATTTCACATGCAATGTTTCACAAAAAACGTATATAGAACATAGAATAGAATAGAATAGTTTATTGGCTACGTGATACATTTTCACAAATATTTGTAGCAAGTCAGAACACAAAAGTTATAAAATATATCGTCATATATACAAATATAACAATAAATATCAAAATGTTTGTTAAAAACGAACAATCACAATAATAAAAATAATTAAACAATAAAACATCAAGCAACTAATGTTAAAAATGACTCAATTGAAGTCACACGAATTATCTATGTTGTATAACATATATTCTTCTGTGGAATAAAAACAATGATTCAAAAAAAATGACTTCATTTTTTGCTTGAAACGGTACAAACTGAGTTGTCGTATATGACATGGTAATTTGTTATAGAATTTCAAATTCAATGAATTCTTCTGTGAGGTGCTTAGTCTGAATCTCTCAGCTCTTATCAGATTTCCTGATCTCGTTGGATATTCGTGTTGTTGCGATTGTAAAATGTAGTTTGATCTATTTTTATGAATTTCAATCAATGTTTCATATATAAAAGCTGAAGGAAGCGGCATCATTTTGAGTTGAATAAAAAGTGGGCGACAATGATCTCTAAAGTTGACATTAGATATAAGACGAATAGCTTTTTTTTTGCAAAACAAACATTTTTTTGGAATGACAAGAATTCCCCCACAACACTATGCCATATACCATGTGAGTATGGAAGAGTCCGTAGTAAGAAGATTTAACTGCTCTGATACCGGCGAATTCTTTGATTCTACGGATCATAAATATTACACTAGATAATTTCTTGGCCAGTTCGTCAACGTGACATGACCAGTTCAATCTATCGTCTGTATGGATCCCAAGTAGCTTGACACTTTTTCCAGAGATTAAATTAGTGTTTGTGGAGATCATAAGATTTTGATTTTTATCCTCATTGAGGAGAAGTCTATTTGAAGCAAACCAGTTACTAGCAGACTTCATGTTGGCGTTGGCAGAAACAATCAAATCATTCACATCACTGTGACACACCACCAGAGTGGTATCATCCGCAAAAAGAAAACATTTTGTAGGAAATACATGGTAATATAGGTCATTTATATATAAAATAAACAGAATTGGCCCCAGTACAGATCCTTGGGGCACACCATGTTTGACAGATTTCACATTTGATTTGATCCCATGTAATGCAACACACTGTGATCTATCGTTCAAATAGGATTCAACAAATTTAAGGGACAACCCACGGATACCATAATAGTGAAGTTTCTCAAGCAGAATATTGTGCGATACACAGTCAAATGCCTTTGACAAATCGCACAACGTTATAAATGAATGATTGCCCTCCTCAAGACCTACCACCACATTGGATATGATGTTCAAAAGAGCGTTGATTGTAGACTTACCCTTTCGATACGCAAATTGTCCAGGGCAGAAAAGAGAATTAGCTTCTAAGTATGTTATTAATCTGCTTTTGACAATTACCTCAATAACTTTCCCAAGTATAGGTATAATCGAAATAGATCGGAAGTTGTCAATAATGTGAGGGTCTCCTTTTTTCAAAAGAGGTAAGACTACAGATTTCTTCAATATTGCAGGAAAAACCCCACTAGCAAAACATTTCATTTATTAATATTGTTAATGGGTACGCAATCACACTGGCAATACTTTTGATGATACCACAGTTGAGCTCAAAATAGTCTGAACAATTGGAGTCCTTGAGAGACTGAATACTCTCCATTACTTCCCTCGGGGTGGTGGGGAACAATACGAAGGAGTTAACTGGCGTTTTGAGATTTTTCAAGAAATCACTCGCTTCATGATTTACTTCAGGAAGAGACGGAATGAGACAATCTACAATATCAACAAAATAATTATTAAAGTCGTTCTCCGAATGCGGTGTATCAACCTCCCTCGAAGGTCTCCTATTACATTCATAATTGATTATCCTCCAAGTATCTCTACTGATATTTGGAGAACATGCCAAAAAACTTTCAAACGATTTTCTTTTTGCCAGCTGTATAGACTTTTTATAATCTTTGCGTAATGTTTGGTAGACTTTTTCGGTTACAATATCTTTTTTAGCGTTTCGGACAACCCTGATACTCGAGAGGATTTCCCTCTTAGAGCGCAATTCATCACCAAACCAACTGACTGGAGGTCTTTGATCACGATAATGTCTCGCCCTCCTCAAAGGAAACGTCTCGACCACATAGCCATTCAAGACTTCTACCAGAAGCTCACCCAAAGCATCCGGAGAACGATCCGTGTTCTCGAAAATACTCCAGTCAAAGCATTCAAGGGCGCTCCTAAACGTGTCTATAGCTGAAGAAGAAATTATTCTTCTATGGATTGAGTCTTTCGTTGATGTTATTTCAAATTCACTCAGCATGTATTGCCCCAAGTGACCGATAGACAGGGTTCAAGAACACCCGTCACAAAAAGGTCATCAGGAATATTAGTTACGATATTATCCATGCAAGTAGCAGTGTCTAGGGAAATTCTTGTCGGTTCCCCGATTGTAGCAGTTAAATCAAAAGATTCGCATACATACATACATAGTATTCAACTATTCCTGAAACATTTCTAATGATTCATGAAAAGTATGTAATGCTAAATTTTATATGATTCCACTGGCATCTGAAATGGATAGTTGCTTTTCCTCCTGTTTTAGCCCATTATGAAATGAAATATCTCATATAAATTTCAGAATCAGTATCATTGGTTATATAAAATCATTTATAGAAACCATATACATTTCATTACTGTTGCGCTAAGAGAAAACTAACACTAAATCTGAAGAATACTTATTTGATGTCTATTGAAATATTAATATTGTTCTTCATTCTCAGCTTATTTGCAAAAATTGGATAATATAAATATGATAGCTAATGCCCGGTTCATAGACCACACTTTTACTTTACCTTTCACTTTAAGAAATTTCTCACAATGTTATAATCAATGGCGTTCATATCTAAAATGTTAAAGTAAAAGTGCTGTGTAAGAGTAGCAAACGCTACTCAACACAACACTTTTACTTTAACTTAAGATGAGTACTTCCATTTAATTATTTGGAATCCTCCATATTTCGTATTTGTTGAAGACCCACCTTTCAGAGTTGATGTAACTATCAAATTATAGAGGGGATAGTTATTTTTTCTTCCATACCAGGAAAATTTCCTGGCCAGTTTGTTGAAAGACATTCTTATTAGGCCTCTTCTGATCAGGTCATGGAAGGAATTGCCTCCACCAATAAGAAACAGAGTTTCCTGAAAATGGTACATGATATAAAAAAAAATGTTCTAAAATTGTTCGTTCCGTTAACCAGCTGACGAACGTCAACCCTCAGAAGTCGAAACTTGTGCGAGCAATGGATCAACGAGGCCTTACTTTTAAACGTGCGATTACCCAGCACGGTGGCCCGGCGAGGATTCGAACCCCGGTCTTCAGCTTGATAGGCAGATATGCTAACAACTACACTACCGAGACCATACCATACCATAGACATAACTACATATGATGTAAAAAGGCTGATAAAATAAACTTATCCACAATGAAACTGAAATCAATGTTATATATTCCTCCACGTATCCTGAATATTGTGAACATACATGAGAGGGAGAAAAGAAAAAAGTAATATGAATGTTAAAAACATGGAGACTCAATATTTTTGCTCCCCCTAAAGAAAGTGAGATAAGCATTCACGGCATCATAAAAATAAAAACTAAACCAACTGCTTCCTGGCTGTCTCCGAGTTTTGTTAAGATTTTTCGTACTTCATCAACTGTTTATGTTTGTTGAAGGATGCTTGGGGAACTGATTCAAATGTATCAATATCTTGTCACTGATGCTTGGGGCAAAATTATTTTCATTAATTGTTTATATGTTCATCCAAAAGTGTCCTCAATATGACTACATGTTCATTCAATCTCTTGACATGGATACAGCAACAATCTGTGAATACAATAGCTCAAATAATTCAAACATGTGATAAAAATCATTATTCATTTTTTATTAACTTATTTTTCAGCTTCACGATTTCAATTTCAAACATGTAGAATTTGCAAAAATATACAGGACGGGTCAATTTTAAGGAGCAGAACTCCCACAATAATATAAATAGTTTATAAGAGAAAATTCATTGTAACAAAAAGCAAATTTCGAGTGGCCCTGAGTGCTTTCACTCAAAAGAAAATATTTTTCAAGAAAACAAATTATTCCAAAACCATGGACGTTTGCAAGGCACATGTTAATGAATCTATCATGTCAATATATACATTATCGAAGTTCTGTTTCCAAAAACTGACCTACCCTGAAAGAGTTATTCAAAATGCATAACTCACCATCAGTTCCATTGTCATCAGACTGTTCTCTGATAAATTTTGGTCGGAGGAGGCATAGTGATTTTGTCCTCCATTTCTTTTATTTTCTCATCATGGAGGGATACTGAATATAAAGAAAGTTGATTTAATATAAGTTCCTATCAGTAATATTAATAATAATATCTACTCGATTCAGAGTGAAGACCACCCTAAAACTGCCAACATCACTGACATGAATATCACAATGATCTTTTTTATTGCTACTATATATTACAGTATGTAGTGAATTTCACTTACTTGTACTTGATGAGGAAGTATCACAACCATTATCAGGACAGACTTGATGGACCCCCATTCTATTTATTTGTGCATCCATTTTTTTTTTGGTACTTTTGGTAATGCTACTAGGTCATAATCATCTTCGGACGATAAATCTGATATAAAATCTTTATCCTCATTCACAGATTTCCGTTTCCTCGAACCTACTAAATGATTCAAATTATCAGAGGATTCTCCTTCACTGCAGGATTTCTCAAAGTCTTTTGCTTCTTTGTAGTCATCTGTAAAGAATAAATCAAATTATCAGATAACAAAGATGAAATATATAATACAATCCAAAGATGAAATTACCAAATTATCACAAAACAAACTCATATTCTATTTCTTTGACATTACAACTGATCGACTGGCCCTAAGAGAGAAAGAGGACTGCGGAATGAGCTAGATAGAATACTTAGAAGTATACCCTCTAAGCGCATTCCTTCCTCAATGTTGCAGAGAAAGGGAGGTTATGAAGGATAGAGTAATTCAAGTTTAGAATTATCATTCTTTCCTCCACAATATCACTTCAATGTGTATATCCTCCTTCTCTAATGTATTCCGCATCGTGATATGTGAAAAACTGTTATAAAGGCCAGTCCATTATTTGTAATGTCAATGCTTTTACCTTACACAGAAAATAAGACTTGAAAAAATGTTAGATAATGAAACCCTTGATTAGTGTTGAGCGAGCTGCTATTGAATTTTTGTCTTACCAGTTTCATGAAGTATTTTGGTTCGGAATTTTGCCCATTCCTCATTTGCATCAGAGGCATTTTGAATGTGTTGCCGAATTTTTTTATTCGGCCAAAAACATTCATGTTCTTCATCTTCAATATTTGATAACTATTTTGATGGCACAGTTGAAATGGAAGAATCTTTCAGGAACAGTACGACAGCCCACTTTTGGAACATATTAATTGTTATTAATGTACTATATCTTATGAATAAAAACATGCAAACTTTCATATAACCAGCAGCAGAGGGGCAAACAAATCTTTTGAAAGCAACTAAATTTTTTAATACTCAAAAAGTTCCATTATTCAACTAACTAGTAGTTTTTAACAAAAATTATTGGAAATGTGTGCTAAGCAATATTTCTTCAAATTAAAACTTGATATGAACCAATGATTGGAAATAGTGAGATGGATTTCCTTGTTGAAAAAAAATAACAGCAATTTTAATTTCTGAAACAAAACAAGAAGTTCTCTTTAGATGGTATGATTCTGATGATGGTATTACTCTTCTCTACAATGATATGCATTTTTATGAAAGTTGTTAGCCCCTCGCCTATACTAATGATTCATAAAAAAATATTAAGTAGTTTCTTTGTGGAGAAAGGGGAACGACAACACAATAAGAAGGATCAATTGGATATCTGAGACATTTCTGTTTGATTTTGAGGATTGGCAATAAAATATTTTCCTCAGAAATATTTTTGAAAATTTTGATATTGAAAATTGCATGGAAGAGCAAGGTGTTTCATAAAATTCCTTGTCGTCCAAATACCTTTGCCTTGAAGAAAAATTCGTTTGGTAATGATATTTTGACAAATTCCATTTATTAGAAATACTGAGCCATTGTCCAATGTAACACAACTATCTTTATTATCGAGAACAATTTTGATGTTCTTTAATATAAGAGTTTTATAACAAAGTAGGTGGTCATGATTATTTGTTTCAACATTTATTGCCATTTCACCTTCATTCATACTGTTATGGTAAATAACTGGAAACCAAGAGGTCCAGTGTTATTACACCAAAATGCGAATTTATAGTGGACTGTATTCAATTTCGGGAGAGTTTCATGTTCTTACCTTGGATAGACAAACAGGTAACATGGACTCCCGGTGATGGAAATGGGTTTGTATCCTAGCCGGCCGGCTTGTATCCCAAATAACAGGAACCACTATGATAATTGTAACACTGGTGGTCCAGAAGACTTGAGATGGCACTGTGATCCGTACTAGGTGAGATTTAGTTTGTTTTTCAAAGAAAAATGCCGGTAAACTAGCGAAAGTGAAAAGTCGTAGTACTTAATCACTTGTTGAATTGTTGAGTTCACGATGCGTACTACTTGTCTGCTCATATATCACTTCGCGCTTGCGCACTGCCATGGTCCTGGTTTTAGGCGAACATGAAAAACTCTCTTATACGTGAAATGATTCCTGATACAGGGTGATTCAATAATATGCAAGAATAAAAACTATAACTAATAATAATAATAATTGATGTAAATAATTAAAGTAAATTAAATACGAAAACGTGGACGGAACATTCTGCCCACCAAAATGCGACTGCATTTTCTAAGACTCTATTGGGAGCGGGCAAAGCTTCACAACAGGTCGTTTCAAAGATCCGGTAGCCGTTCTGACAGTGACCACTCGGATAATGCCATCACGTCCAGGGTGTACCTCTGTAACGCGACCTAAACTCCAATTCATCGGAGGAGAAGTTTCATTCAATACCATCGCACCGACATTGATAGGGGTATCCTTTAGTGTCCACTTGCTGCGTTGATGCAACGTATGCAGATACTCGTGGGACGAACGAGACCAGAAGTCCTGATGCATACGCTGCAACAACTGCCAGCGATTGAGACGATTCACAGGGATATGTGTCAAATTGGGTTCTGGGGGGGTAGATAATGGGGCCATTGTTAAAAAATGCCCTGGAGTTAGAGCTTGCAAATCGTTGGGATCCGTACTAAGCGGAGTAAGGGGTCTGGAATTTAATACTGCTTCTACTTGCACTAGGACGGTGTAGAGCTCTTCATACGAAAGAATTTGTGTCCCAATGATACGGGCTAAATGAGTCTTCACAGACTTCACCCCTGCTTTCCACAGCCCTCCAAAATGAGGAGCGGAAGGTGGGTTGAAACTCCAGGAAATAGCTTCCTGCGAGGCAGCGAATTGGGCATATTCGTTCAGGTGACGATATGCACCTACAAAATTAGTACCACAATCACTATGAAGGTGCTCGCAACGACCACGACGAGCTATGAATCTACGTAACGCAGCCAAGAAGGCCTCTGTGGATAGATCAGAAGCGAGTTCAAGGTGAAGAGCCTTGGTGGCGAAGCATACAAACAAACATATATAGGATTTAGTGGTTTTAGCACCACGGGTTCTAGATAAAGTTATAGAAATAGGTCCAGCATAATCCACGCCAACACAAGAAACGGTTTCATTTGGGTGATACGCGAGAGGGGAAGATTACCCATCTGAGGCTGAAGAGAAGAGGGGTTCGTTCTCCAGCATTTCATACATTTGGATATAATTTTTCGAATGACACGTTTGGAAGATAGATTCCAGAATTGTCGGGGGATAAGAAAACCAACAGTTTGGATACCTGAGTGAAGGCTGGTTTCATGAAAGAATTCTATTATCAATTGAGTGAGACGACTCTGACTTGGTAAAAAAGCAGGAAAGCGTCTATCATAAGCTATAGGGCCTTGAGCGAGACGCCCTCCAACCCGCAGAATTCCTTGCTCATCTAAAAATGGCGTCAATTTCTTCAAAGATTTGGAGGGTGGTTTATTGTTGGTTAAGAGATTTATGTCATGTGTGAAACATAAGCGTTGCGTGTGTTTGACGAGAACCATTAAGGCGGCATGTAGTTCTCTTGAAAGAAGCCATCTGGTTCAGGATTGACGAGGATGGCGGCTATTATGAATGAAACGGAGAACATACGCCAAAATGCGTTTTATACGACTGAGAGATGATTGATTCTCTAATAAAGTATCTACGAAAGTTGGATTCATGGTCGATGTCAAAGATATGGTACGTTCCTCTTCCAATGCCTGGGGAGGAATTTGGGATGTGAAGGTGCTCCAATTCCGATTAGCTTCATATAGAAAAGGGGGACCTGCCCACCAACAACTACAGTCTAATAATGCTCTGGGTAAAAGACCACGCGAGCCCACATCAGCAGGATTCTGCGTGGATGAGACATGAAACCAATTAGACGAGGAATTTTTTTCTTGTACATAGGAAACAGGATTGCTGACGAATGCTTTCCATCGATGTGGGGAAGAATTTAGCCAGGAAAGAACTACGGTAGAATCTGACCATGCAAATATTTTATCGATGTCAATTGAGGGACGATAAATATCGCTAACATAAGAGAGTAAGCGGGCAAGTAACACCGCTGCACACAATTCTAGCTTGGGAATAGACAGACTCTTGAGAGGAGCAACCTTTGATTTCGCACATACAAGGTGACAAGTTATATTACTTTTGGGGGAAATGAAAACGAGATAAATAACAGCACAGTTACCTTTTTCGGAACTGTCGCAGAACCCATGTAATTCACAGGTCTGGTAATCATCAGGAATGATGCAGCGGGGAATTTTCATTTGCGTGATAGAAGGGAGTTCGACTAGGTACTGTTTCCATACTTGGATCAACTCGTTAGAGGGTGGATCATCCCAGTCAAAGCGGGATATCCATAATCGTTGGATTAGGTGTTTGACAAAAAAAATGAGAGGAGATAAGATCCCTAAAGGATCGAATATTCTAGCTAAGTTCGAGAGAAGATTACGTTTGGTGCATGAAGTCTCGACTGGTTGAACTGAAAATATAAAATGATCCGAAGAAGGGGTCCATTGGAGCCCAAGGATCTTCAGAGTACTGGCTAGTTCAAAATCCATAGAAAGAGTGTTATCAGAGCAATGTTCTTTGGGAATTTTGCTAATAGGGATGGATCATTTGAAGACCATTTTTTAAGCTCGAAACCACCTTTCTGTAGCAATAGTATCAGCTGAGTTTGAAGGAGTGTAGCTTCGGCATGGGTAGAAGCTCCAGTGACAATGTCATCCACATAGGTTTGATTTTGTATTATGCGAGCAGCTTGTGGAAATTGTTCAGCTTCCTGTTCGGCTAATGTGAGAAGAGATTTGATTGCCAAGTAAGTCGCACAAGAAAATCCATAAGTAACGGTTAAGAGGCGATACTCTCTAATTGGCTCGTCAGGGGAGAAGCGCCATAAGATACGTTGATAATCGTAATGCCGAGGATTTATGAGAATCTGGCGATACATATGGCAAATATCACAGGTGAATACGTACTTGTGTAGACGAAACTGCAAAAGAATAGTTACTAGATCACGTTGAAGTTTTGGACCTATCAATAAAGATTCATTAAGGAAAGGTTTTCCAGGAAGGTGAGCGGAAGCATTGAAGACCACTCGTACCTTATTAGGTGACACTACAGGATGATGTGGGATATAAAAAATTCTATCAGCGGGGGGAGGCAGTGGAGCTAGCTTCATATGCCCCAAATCGAGGTATTCTTTCATGAATGCGGAATACCGTTGAAGTAATTCAGGAGTTTTATGCAGTCGATGTTCTAAGGATAAGAAACGATTGAGAGCGAGGGGTCTTGTATCAAAAAACTGTGGTTCAGCATGTCTGAATGGCAAAGAAACTACAAATCTTCCTGATTCATTTCTGTAAAACGTATCTTGGAATATTGTTTCACATTGTTGTTCTTCGGGGGAAAAGCATTTCACGTGAGGGACTTCTTCAACTTCCCAGAATCTCTGAATGGTATCTTGAAGAGACGAATCACAAGATAAAAGAGAAATGGAGTGGGAAGGAGAATTCGAGCAACTAGTTCTGCCCATTAAAACGAAACCAAAAACAGTATTCAAAGCGACAGGTTGGTCAGGGTTACCGATCACTCTACCTGACTGTAGGATATGAGGAAATATGTCAGCACCCAATAATAAGTCTATCGGTCCAGGGGAACCAAAATGTGGATCTGCCAATGGCAAGTTGCTCAAGTGGGACCATGAATCGGATTTTAAATAAGAAGATGGTAAAGTACCACAAATACAGGGAATAACTACAGTGTCTACGTAATATGTGGGAAACGATTTTCCCACAGGTCTTATTTGACATGAGATGCTTCGCGTACTCGAGAGGGAGAGAGAATGGCCTATACCACTAACTGAACTGTTAGAATGAGAGCTTGATAATCCTAATCGTTGAGCACATTTTTGAGTCATGAAATTACTCTGTGACCCAGAGTCTAAATACGAACTCTCTGAAAATTCCCTCTATTATCCAATATCTCCAACCATTGCAGTAGCTAACAAGATTTTACTAAAATGAGAAGAGAGTCCAGTGAGAGATTGCGATATATCGCGATGGGTCGAAGATGGCTGAAAATCAACAGTGGAGGGGGGATTAGGGTCAGAAATATTTGAAAGAGGTGGGGGAGTCTTGATGGTTCCACCATTTCTTTCGAAATCTAATAATGTGTGATGTTTTTGTTGACATTTATGACATGAAAAGGTGGATGCACATTGTTTGATAGTATGTGAGTTGCTCAAGCAATTTAAACAAAAATGATTATCCTTTACTACCTTATAACGATCAGTGGGTGACTTTTCCAAAAAGCTGCGACACTTGTAAATAAAATGATTGCCTTTGCATAGAATACAAGTAGGAGAGGGGGATTTAGCCAATAAAGAGTAAGATGCTCTACTTGTATTGGGTTTTGATTGATCTGAATATTTGAATTTTTGTCCCTTTTTAATGGACGGTACATTATCTAAAGCGCTACATCGCTTGTTCAAAAAAGTTGAAAGCTGTTCATAACTAGGCATATCAGACGACTCGTTTACTGATGTATGATACACTTCAAACTTCGCAGCAATAGTTGGATCGACACGTTGCAACAACATTTGCACTAAAATGAAATCCCATTGTTCAACGGGTAGTTGAACTATCTTGAGAGCAGTCAAATTATCTTCAAAAGTATCTAATAAAACTCAGTTGTCCGGGATTATCAGAAGTCATTTTTGGAGTGTTTTCAATGGCTAGCCAATGAGCGGCAGCTATAAGTCTATCATTCTTATATCTCTTGATAAGCTTGTCATAAGCTATAGGATAATTAGCTTCAGTAACACGAACTTTTTGAACAAGCGACAAAGCCGGACCTCTCAATGACGTTGTCAGGTAATTGAATTTCTCAACGTTACTGAGTCTACTATTATTATGAATTGTCGAATTGAACATATCAATAAAAGGAATGAATTCAGTAATATCTCCACTAAATGTACGCAACTGAAGGTCGGGTAAACATATATTCGATTTTGATGGGGAGGGATTGGAATGTGAAGTGATATTTTTATTGTCTTCAAATAAACTAAAATGGATCGCCTTAACACCATAATAAATATTTTCAAAGTCTTTCCTAATGTCATCCTCGCTTTCAAAGGACACGTTTGGGTCGGTAGAAATCAGAGAAATTATTCCATTATGTTGTTTGGAAAATTCATCTTTGATAAGGTCTACAAACTGATATCTCATTTTGAAAATTGGATGTGAGTTTTCATCAGTTTTGGCTTTAATCGCACAATCCATCATTTCATTCATTCGATGAATCTCGGTTAATCGCAAAGCTGTGAGTTTTTTAAGTTTATCAGTCATCGTTGACCAATAATGAGATAGAAATATGCAATGAAAATATTAATAATAGCTTGTATATAAACTATTTCTAAATCCCAACTATGGATAAAATCGAATATTAGATCACCCCGTATATAGATGCACGAAGCACCAACTACTGCAATGAAAAACGTAGGGAGAATTTTTTTATGGTGAACTTTCAAACTAGAAATGACGCACCCTTCACCTTCAGTTGTTTACAAATTTCTACAACCTGACCTGAGCATTTGAAAGAACAGCAGGTGTAATCGTTCCAATGGTTTTCTGAATAAATTTTCAGTTCACTTCAACAAACAATAAAAAGAGTTATTATCGCAATTCAGGTACACACCAGATTCCGCGAAAAAACAACGATAAAAACGGTCGCGGTGGTCACTGAAAGAAGAATGGATTTACTTTTTGCAATACCTATTTAACGAAACTCAGCAGACACCTCGACCATCACTAATGTGGAGATGGACCACAGCAGTGACACATCAACGGGGACGCAAGGAACCGACAAGACAGTCTCAGAGGGAGTCAAGAATCTGAAACTGCACAGAAGACCCCCTGGCGTATCCGGCGCCCAGTGGAGGAAAATGGTAAAGGCTGAGAAAATCGCTGCAGGAACGTGGACAATGGTGAAGCCACGGGGCAAGGCACGCGAAAGGCAAGAACCCAAGGGCGACAAGGACAAAGGAACCGAGGGAAGAAAACGAACTCGGGACGAATCCAAGACGCCCGAAAAGACGACCAAAAAGGCCAGGAAGGTCACTAAACCTTCTGGTACCTATAGCGAGGTCGCAAACACACTCAGGATGGCGGTGATTGACAAACGCCATCCTGAGATTTCTCTTGATCAGAGGCAGGCGGACCTGATTCAAGACAAAATAGTGGAGGAAATGGACGGAGCACCCTCGGGGAGCCAAGATCCGATCCAGTTCCTCAAAACAACGTTCAGCGGAGGGGCACTCTGGGTAACCTGCGCGAACGAGAAAACCAGAGACTGGCTCCGGGAAAAGGTAGGAGAGATGGGTCCAATTTGGGAGGGTGCTGACATCACCGTGGTGGAGTCAAAAGAACTCCCAAGAAGACCCAGGGTCCTGGCCTTCTTTCCGGGACCAGAAAGCGATCAGGAGGAGACGGCACGCTCACGGCTAGGGAAACAAAACCCGACCCTAAAAGTGGAAGGCTGGCTACTCCTGAGCAGGAAAGTGGAGAAGGGGGGCCAGATATTGGCATACTCCATCGACGAGAAGTCCTTCGGAGCCCTGGAGCAGGTCCAGTTCAAGGCTTTTTATAAGATGAACAGGGTGACGTTCCGGGTCCTGAGGGGTCTCACTGGTGGGGGCGATGGCGATGGTCAAGGTCCTTCAAGCAAACCTCCATCATAGCAAGGGAGCCTCGGCAGTCCTTGCTGCAATGAAAGGGGAATTTGATGTGGCCCTCATACAAGAACCTTGGATCAATAAAGGAAAAATTATGGGACTCGGGGGAATAGGTAAGCTGATCTACTCATCCGCCTCACCGAGAACATGCATAATAATTAGAAATAATATACAAATACTACCGCTAGGGAATTTCTGTTGTAGGGACCTAACGACAGTAAAACTGAAGATGGCAGGGAAGAAGGGGCCGAGGGAGATAGTGATATCATCAGCCTACCTCCCATATGATGACCCAAACCCTCCACCTACAAAAGAATTAGAGGAGCTGGTGACTAAATGTAGAGCGAACGGATCTCACTTAATCATCGGCTGCGACTCTAACGCACATCATGAGGCAGCGTGGGGAAGCACGAACACCAACGCCAGAGGTGAGTCTTTACTACAATTTATTATGACCAATGATTTGGATATACTAAATGTAGGCAATGAACCGACTTTCGTAACATCTAATAGGAAAGAGGTAATCGACATAACAATGGGAACGAGATATATAAGCACCATCATCAAAAATTGGCAAGTGTCTGATGAGGTGAGCTGTTCAGACCACAGACATATCCGATTCGAGCTAACGGGAAATGAGACCGAAACAGAAACGTATCGCAATCCCCGCAGAACAAACTGGGACGGCTATAGAGCAGACCTAGAGAATGGGTTGAAGGGGATTAAGACAAAGATACATAACACGAATGAACTTGAGCTGGTTGCGGGACAACTACAGGACGCAATCATCTCAGCATTCAACGACAACTGTCCACCCATTAGCAAGGTTAGCACCAGGAACGTGCCCTGGTGGAACAACGAACTCGCAAAGAAAAGGAAACTGGTCAGGAAACTCTTCAACAAAGCAAAACTCTCAGGCGAGTGGAGGAAATACAAGAACTCTCTCACCGAGTACAACAAAGCATTGAGGCTAGCCAAAAGAGAATCGTGGAGGAAACACTGTGAGGAAGTGGAAGGCACTCACGAAGGAGCAAGACTCTGCAAGATTCTCTCCAAAGAACCCCAACAAACGATTCGAACCATTAGGACAGAATCAGGGGCTTATACGCAGAATGGAAAAGACACCCTGGAAGAACTGTACAGGGCACACTTTCCAGGATCAATGTATACAAACCTATCAACTGAGGCCTGGAGACAATCAGAACTGGAACCTCCTTTGTGGGCCTCCAGGGAAGAATGGCAGGTCTCAAAGAAAGTGATAGATGTGGAAAAAACGAAATGGGCAATCAACTCATTTCAACCGTATAAATCGCCAGGGACGGATGGCATTTATCCTATCATGCTACAAGAAGGTATAAACCTGCTAGCACACAAACTATGCACGGTACTAAGGGCCAGTCTCGCGCTGGGATACATACCAAAAGCATGGAGAGCAATCACAGTTGTCTTCATCCCTAAACCTGGAAGAACGGCACAGGAAGGAGCGAAGGCACTGAGGCCAATAAGTCTTATGTCATTTATACTTAAGACCCAAGAGAAACTGATGGACAGGCACATTAGGGATACGGTATTGGTATACCAACCTCTACACAAGGACCTACACGCCTATACAACAGGCAAATCCACAGAGACAGCACTACACCAACTCGTAGAGAAGGTGGAAACTGCACTGAGAAACAAAGAGGTCTTGCTGGGTGCATTCCTTGACATCGAGGGAGCATTCAACAACACATCTCTAAACTCAATCTCAAGAGCATCGAGACGAAAAGGCATCGATGAGACCTGCTGCAAGTGGATAGACTGCATGCTAAGGGAAAGAATCATCCACTCCTCTTTAGTGGGAGAAACACTGGCGGCCAAGGTCACCAGGGGCTGTCCGCAAGGGGGAGTCCTGTCACCACTGCTGTGGAACCTGGTGGTGGAAGACCTGTTAATCACACTCGAGAGGAATGGACACAAAACACTTGGGTACGCAGATGATATAGTCATTACGGTCCAAGGCAAATTCAACAACACGGTTAGGGAAAGAATGCAAATGGCCCTAAACCTGGTCAGTACATGGATAGATGAGGAGGGACTAACCATTAGCCCCTCCAAATCAACCATTGTAGCGTTTACCCGAAGACGGAAGTTAGAGAGCTTAGGACCTCTAACCCTCCAAGGTACCCACATACAGCTGTCGGGGGAAGCCAAATATCTCGGGGTGATTCTAGACTCGAAGCTCACCTGGAACCAACAGCTGGCAAAAGTAAAGAAAAAAGCCGAGGCGACGCTAATGATAGCCAGACGGACACACGGAAAAACATGGGGGCTAAATCCTAAAATGATGTATTGGATATACAACATTGTAGTGAAACCCATGATCACATATGCATCTTTGGTATGGTGGACAAAGACAACACAAAAAATAGCCGCGGCTGAGTTGAGCAAGATACAAAGACTTGCATGCCTTAGCATAACGGGAGCTATGAAAACAACACCAACACTAGCCATGGAAGCACTGTTGGACCTCCCACCGATTGACTTGACAATTATGGGAGAGGCAAGAATGGGACTCCTAAGGCAACAAAAATCGAGCAAGAGATCGGATCACAACAAGATAAAGGAGATAGTGGGCGGGAACATTCTTGAAATGGAAGCAACGGACCACATGACTCCTAGATACTCCTTCAACATCAACTTCGAGGTTATAATACAAGATCGAAGAGAATGGTCAGATGACAACATCAGGGGCAAACCCGGAGAGAGGATCTGGTATACGGACGGATCCAAAACAAGGGAAGGAACTGGTGCTGGAATATACAGTGAGGGGAGAAACTCTCAAATAAGTGTCTCACTAGGAACAAACACCTCTGTATTCCAAGCAGAGATGTACGCTATCTTGCAATGCGCAAGAGAAAACAATATGAGGGAAATGCGTAATGCACGGATCAAAATATGCTCAGATAGCCAGGCATCACTGAAGGCTCTTATGAACCCGAAAGTGACATCAAGACTGGTATGGGAATGCCGAGAAGAGCTCAGGGTCCTTTCAAAACAACTTTGGTATGGGTTCCAGGACACTGTGGCATCGAGGGCAATGAAAAAGCTGATGAACTAGCCAGAAACGGTTCATCAACTCCATATATTGGTCCAGAACCCGCACTCGGGATTACTAAATCCGACATTCGAGGATGCATTCGGGACTGGATCAAACGAAAACATAAGGAGAGGTGGAAAGATGCCCCTCTCATGCACCACGGGAAAACATACATCAAAGAACCGTCAAAACACAAAACTGAAGAACTACTCAAGCTGAGCAGGAATCAAGTTCGAACAATAACGGGCCTTCTCACTGGTCACAGCCCAATGAGGAAACACCTGAACAAAATGGGGCTGTACAACGGAGAACTTTCCTGCAGACAATGTGGCAAAGGAACAGAAACAGCCAAACACATACTGTCAGAATGCGAAGCACTAGACCGCAAGAGACAGGCAATATTCGGGAAGCCCAGACTAACTCCCGAAGAATACAACAGTCATCCGGTGAAGAACCTGTACAGATTGGTACAGGGGACTAGAATTACGGAGTGGGTGCTGTGAAACTAATTGGAATGCACAAAAAGCCCAAGAGGCTGAGGTGCTGCTGGTGACAGGACCAGCATCCGATAGGAAAAAAAAAAAAAAAAAAATTTAACGAAACACAAGGAGGCAATGATTATCTATTTTTCAAATTTATTAGGAATCTATTTGAACTGAATGATCAAAATTCAAAATCCGGGTCGATAAGGAACCAAAATGTTATGGTAAATAACTGGAAACCAAGAGGTCCAGTGTTATTACACCAAAATGCGAATTTATAGTGGACTGTATTCAATTTCGGGAGAGTTTCATGTTCTTACCTTGGATAGACAAACAGGTAACATGGACTCCCGGTGATGGAAATGGGTTTGTATCCTAGCCGGCCTGCTTGTATCCCAAATAACAGGAACCACTATGATAATTGTAATACTGGTGGTCCAGAAGACTTGAGATGGCACTGTGATCCGTACTTGGTGAGATTTAGTTTGTTTTTCAAAGAAAAATGCGGGTAAACTAGCGAAAGTGAAAAGTCGTAGTACTTAATCACTTGTTGAATTGTTGAGTTCACGATGCGTACTACTTGTCTGCCCATATATCACTTCGCGCTTGCGCACTGCCATGGTCCTGGTTTTAGGCGAACATGAAAAACTCTCTTATACGCGAAATTATTTCTGATACAGGGTGATTCAATAATATGCAAGAATAAAAACTATAACTAATAATAATAATTGATGTAAATAATTAAAGTACATACAGAAAAATTTCAAATTTGAAAGCACCAAAGTTGTCTAAAACGCCCCAAAATTTACTGTCATTAGAAATGTGTATGAGATTGTGAATTACATATATTCGAGCAAAATTTTGAACGAAACAAATCATTAAACTATTCGCGTAATCATTATAAATTAGGTGCAAATCAGGAGAACACAAAATTCTCATAGCACAGTGAAGAGTCTTGAAATGTGAATATATTGATTTGGGTAGAATATTTTCGAAAATGATGGGTCTTGAATATAATACAATCATTCGAAATTCAGTAGCTTTGAAACGGTTCACTTCCTTCAAATCCCTGGGTAATCGAGCAACTCTGATGGAATATATTCCTTTAATTTTACTATTCTCACTTTGATGGAGTTTATCTGTTCTTCTTCCAGTCGAATTCCTTTCGACCCTGTATCCAAAATTTCAACAATTTTTTCATTACCCCTAAACAAATCAAATGCATATAATCCAGGGATACTTGGGAAACTAGACCAACATTTAGAGATTCTAGGGGACAAACCAAATTTTCTTTATGAAAAGCTTCATCAGATCTCTCTCTGAATGTCTCATCTGTTCTAAGAGGTGCATTCAGTCTAGTAAAACACATTCTCTTATTGAAAAAATCTCCCTCTACCATACATTCCGTACAAGAACTACTCCATGTGTGACCCTTGATACATAATAAGAAAGATTTAGCAGGGGCATCACAAATTATTTTACTCAACTTCAAGAAAACTCTTTTGTTGCCTATGTTTAGATCATTAGTTTTTGAAACATCAAATTCTTCAACAAACAATTTCATGAAATCATCAATGCTGTATAAGTTCCGCTATCAAGCGGAACGATATATTGATTGGTATGTCTTGGGGTTTTCAGGAGAGTCCTGGAATCTAATGGAAAATTACTAAATCCTTCAATATTGAAGATCCTCAAGAGTTCATTGATTGCCCCTGAAGATAGTAGTTTTCTATACTTGAGAATCCACCCCTTAACTTTCTGTAATAACTCATCAGTGTTGAAATTATTTACTGACTGTGCCTCAGCAGTTTCCATAGCAGAATCAACAGAAATGTATTTGCAAGGAATATTGAAACTAGGATATGGGATAGAAACACCACTATGATTGCTATTATCCTTATCATCAGCATCATTTTGATTGAACTCTGCATGTGTGTCTTCTTCAGTAGTAGAAGTTGATGTATTTTCACTATTTTCATCATTTTCTCTAGTGGTAGCCTTATTCTTTATATTATCTATCACTAGTCTTACTTTTTCTCTCTGCAGTCTGATAACTTTCGTCAAATGTCTCTTTGTTTTGAAAATTCTTTGCCCATCCATATTTTTTACGCTAACTACTTTCATAATATGTAAAGCTGAAAAGCAATGTTGTGTAAATACATTAAAAATGCTTCAAAATGTCAGCGTTGCACTAAAAAAATATCAAATGTAGATTAGGTTCTAATCTGTCCGTTTTCCATTGAATTCGGTATCATATCTGATACGAAGAAATAGGTATTCGACAAGTACAATGAACAACAAAGTAAACTCAAAAATTCATATCTGTAGAAAAAATCTGAGCATTATTCATTATTGAAATGAAATGAAATATTTATTGATCCCTTGAGCTAGTGTATAAACAAGATGGGACATGTCGTTACAAGAAATGAGAGTGGTACAGAAGTATCAACCCAAATAAAATACATAAAGTACACATACAATATCAATAACAATATCGTCACATCACTTACAGTCCAGCTAAAAATGTCTCGAATTCATCGAGAGAATAAAAACATTGTTTGACTAGAAGTTCTTTCAGGTGAGCTTCAAAAAGTGTTGGGGAATTCGCTTTTTTTATATTGTCTGGCAGACGATTGAAGAAGCGGCAGCCAGCATCATTCGATGACTTTTAATAAAATGAATGTTTGTGTTTATTTAATTTGATGTCTTTTTTACATCTGGTGTTATGGGAGTGAGTGTTACTGTTTAGAGGATACAGATGCTTATTCTTGAATATGTAACACAAAAGTTTAAATAGGTAAATGGATACGACCGTCAGTATTTGTCTTTTCTTGAAAATATCCCTACAAGAATCACGATGTTTTATGTCAAATATAAGTCGAATGATACGCTTTTGAGCAACAAACACTCTATTGATCTCCGATGCCTGACCCACGCTATAATATTATAAGATATAGCTGAATATACTAATGCGTAATATATTTGAAGAAGTGATTCTATGTTAAGCATATTTTTCAAATAAATATTGTACTGTCTTTCACTTAAATTTCAATGAACTGTTTTTCTATCATTTGATGCCTCAGTTACGTGTAGATGAGAAGAGATTTCACATCTATTTTAGAATGATGCCAAACTCGTTTGATGAAATTTTAAACTTTGTTAAAGAACACATACGGAAGGCCGATACCAACTATCGTGAAGCCATACCTGCTGAGGAACGTTTAGCAATTGAGTACTCTAAGGTAAGAAATAACATTACATGCTGCCAACATAAGTACTTTAATAGAATAAATTCTCCTTATTTATCTACTGAAATATTTGAAACATAATAAGTAAAATAATTAGTGAGTGATGATTTCCTGTCACTCTGATTTATAAACAGCGTTAATTCATTATTTGCTTGTCTTGATTGAACATCAGGAAGACATGACGAATTGTAAGCCGTTGCGAATGTGACCTCTTTGTTGCCAGCATTAGCATAGGAGTCAGTAGTTCCAGAAGAAGTATCTTGAAATTGAATGAATGCAGTATTATTAGCGTCACCAGGAGTCGCGGGGGAAAGTAGCGGTTGTGGACATATTACTAACTCGGGAAGAACATCTAGTATTTGGATGGAGAACCAAAAATCCACCTGCTGTTTCTTTCTCATGTTGTTATCCTAGTTCTGCCATCAATTGAGCAAATCTTAATTTTGCTTCTATTTGTATTCGCGGTGGAAACGTTTTGACTGTTGTTGCATATCCTGAAAAAATCAAATCAATAGCATCAGCTTTTTTTTCCTGAAGAATGTTTTGCCTTCAGGTAGGAAACAACTATGTCAGTAGCAGAAGGAGACTTGGTGGTTTCACTCGATCTTCTCACGCGCTTTGGATTGGAGTTTCGAGAGTTCTCTTTAGATAATGTTGAATTATCATTAGGTAATGAAATTTCTTTCGTGTCTAGATGAATCATACCGTCTTGGATCTCTAGCTCTTCTCGGGGAGTTTTGCTAGTAACAGGTGACTCTGATCTCTCATCAATCTGAGTACTAGCAGGCACATATTCAGCGTCAGTATTTTTTTCACTTGTAACATATGTTATGTTGGTAACGGTGTTTGCAAAAGTCATATAAGAATGAAGGAACTCCATCTGCTTCACCCATTGCCATTTATATAGCCTTCGTTTAGCACTTTGACCTGTGGTAGTTTTCAACGACTTCAAGTACTTTGCATAACTATCCCTTAAATTCTTCCATTTTTTCTTTAATTCTTTCCCTAGAAATAAAGAGATGAGGTATAAAATACATTCGCATCCACAACTTTTTGAATTTTACGTTGAAATTGAAGGAAAAAAAATCATGAAATACCTATACCTAGATAGTGAGTAGATAAGCGATAATGTGACACATGGCAGAAAAATAGCACTAATATTCTCTTTTAGGTTTTTGGCAACTAGCGACAGTTATTACACTATGTGTAATAACTGTAATGTGGAAAGAATCTGCAAAAAAAATTGAACAGATATGGAATTTTCCAAACTGCATTGGTAGTATAGACGGAAAATATGTTACGATAAAATGTCCAAAAAATCTGGATCGAATTATTTTTGTTACCTACATATATTTTCAATTGTCCTTATGGCCATTGTAGATGCTGACTATAAATTTACGTGTATTGACATTGGGGGATATGGAAAAAATAGTGATGGGGGAATTTTTGAAGCTTCCAATATGGGTCAAAGATTTGAAGTAGGACTTATGAATGTCCCGAATGCTGAACCACTTCCTGGACAAGATCTTCCATGTCCTTACGTTCTAATTGGAGACGAAGCATTTGCTTTAAAGCCGTACCTGATGAGACCTTACCCATATCGACAGTCACGTATAGATATCCAAAATGAAAATCATAATACAAGATTATGCAAAGCACGTAGGGTTGTTGAAAATGCATTTGGGATTTCAGCACAAAAATGGCGAATATTTTACAGACCAATTGAGTTGTGTGTAGAAAATGGTATTTTAATAGTGAATACAGCTTGCATCTTGCAGAAATTTTTAAGAACAGAAAAGAGTGATGTTAGATATTTTGAAGATTTGGAACCTCCAGAACCAGGTTTGAATGCATTTCAAGACCTACTTACAGATCCACGACGTGCAGTTTCCTTGGCATTCGAAACACGTGAAAAGTTCGTTAATTTTTTCAATACCTAGGTATATTTTCATTATAAAGTAAAAGTCTTAAAATATATGTAATAATAAACTCACCTGTTTCTCCCAACTCTAACCCTATACTGTCCCAAATTTTTATATTCATCATCATTCTCCGTTGAAAACACCATTTTCACAACAAACAGACTGGCGAATCAATAGCGGCAGCGGAAAAAACTCTACATGCAGCGTTGGAGCAAAACGACGCTGCACTACCGCGGTCGTTGCGAAATCCGCATCGCCCGGTGTGAATACATGCATATACCGCCGTGTCTTTTGTTCCGCTGCGGTTCCGTGTCCGCTGCGGCAGCGAATGTTTCGCTCCGGTGTGGGGGATCCTTGATAGGGAAATCCGCGCGAAAGGGAATCAGTTCGGAGTGGACATGCCAACATCAGCGCATGCGCGAATCACGAATGAACAGCCTAAGTAGAAATAGAAATGAAACTTTTTCGTCTGTCAGAAAAAATACCATTCGTCATTTTCACGTTCCGAGATTTCAAGTTTTTTTTGTTAAAATTTTTTATCGGTATATTTGAAACATTTCATACACATTTATTTGTGATGTAAAATGTTAGATGTTCAAGGTATATTTCTGAAACATGCGTTCAGAATGTTTCAAATTATTCGATTCAGGGTTCCGTTGAAACGTTTCATACACATTATGTATTTACTAGGTGTGTGTTGGCTAGACCAATCTTGGGACAACAGGTACTGCGCATAGAGGAAAGGTGCAAAAATGATGGCACAAATGAAGTGTCCTATTCAGAAGCCAACAATCTTCAATGTGAAATTGAGCTAATTTTACAATGGATAATGAATGAGGCAGACACTTTCCAGGGGGTTAACATGAAAAAAAATTATTCCAAAGTTGTTATTTTTTCTTTACTAAATGAAGTGTTTTATTCAGAAGCCAACAATCCTTAATGTGAAATCGAGCTTATTTTACAATGGATAATGAATGAGGCAGACACTTTCAAGAGGGTTAATGAAAACAAATTAATCCAAAGTTGTTATTTTTTTTCAATAAATGAAGTGTTTTATTCAGAAGCCAACAATCATTAATGTAAAATTGAGCTAATTTTACAATGGATAATGAATGAGGCAGACACTTTCAAGGGGGTTAACATGAAAAAAAATTAATCCAAAGTTGTTATTTTTTCTTTACTAAATGAAGTGTTTTATTCAGGAGCCAACAATCAATAATGTAAAATTGAGCTAATTTTGCAATAGATAATGAATGAGGCAGACACTTTCAAGGAGATTAACATAAAAAAAATAATCCAAAGTTGTTATTTTTTCTATACTGAATGAAGTGTCTTATTCAGGAGCCAACAATCTTTAATGTGAAATCGAGCAAATTTTACAATGGATAATGAATGAGGCAGACACTTTCAAGGGTGTTAACATAAAAAATTATTCCAAAGTTGTTATTTTTTCTTTACTGAATGAAGTGTTTTATTCAGAAGCCAACAATCATTGATGTAAAATTGAGCGTATTTTACAATGGATAATGAATGAGGCAGACACTTTCAAGGGGGTTAACATGAAAAAAAATTAATCCGAAGTTGTTATTTTTTCTTTACTAAATGAAGTGTTTTATTCAGAAGCCAACAATCATTAATGTAAAATTGAGCTAATTTTACAATGGATAATGAATGAGGCAGACACTTTCAAGGGGGTTAATGAAAACAAATTAATCCAAAGTTGTTATTTTTTTTTAAATAAATGAAGTGTTTTATTCAGAAGCCAACAATCATTAATGTAAAATTGAGCTAATTTTACAATGTATAATGAATGAAGCAGACACTTTCAAGGGGGTTAACATGAAAAAAAAATTAATCCAAAATTGTTATTTTTTCTTCACTAAATGAAGTGTTTTATTCAGAAGCCAACAATCATTAATGTAAAATTGAGCTAATTTTGCAATGGATAATGAATGAGGCAGACACTTTCAAGGAGGTTAACATAAAAAAATAAAACAAAGTTGTTATTTTTTCTATACTGAATGAAGTGTTTCATTCAGAAGCCAACAATCATTAATGTAAAATTGAGCTAATTTTGCAATGGATAATGAATGGGGCGGACACTTTCAAGAGGGTTAACATAAAAAAAAATAATCCAAAGTTGTTATTTTTTCTATACTAAATAAAGTGTTTTATTCAGAAGCCAACAATCTTTGATGTTAAATTGAGCAAATTTTACAATGGATAATGAATGAGGCAGTCACTTTCAAGGGGGTTAACATGAAAAAATTATCCAAAGTTGTCATGTTTTATTCAGAAGCCAACAATCTTCTATGTAAAATTGAGGTAATTCCACAACGGATAATGAATTAGACATTCAAACACCGTCTTCAATGCAATAATCAAAAATAATAACAAAAGGCATACACTTTTAATGGGTCAGGGCAGGACTTGGAACTACTGAAAAGAGGTGTTTCTATAGAATGCCTCAAATGCCTATTCTTTATTCCATTTCGAGGACTATTATTACCAATTGAAGAGCACATGGGAAGAATGAAAACAGTCCATTTTTACCAAATATATTTGTAGACATAATATTTTTCCTGTCAATAAGCTGCATCTTCTGGTACCTGAATGAACGGGAATATCGATAACAGTCACAAAGAAAACGTGAATTTGAAAATTCATTTACTCGGCAAAAATGATGAAAGATTTTGCATTTCGAATTCTGAAAAGTAGTTCTGGTGGCTAGCTATAAACGTGATTATAAGGAAACATATCAAGAGGGACTGTTTTTCTCACTAGCTGAAGATAATGAGTGACTTGCTGATAACCCGAATTTCAATTAAGGAACGCTTTCCTGAATATTCATGGTTCTTGGGCATTCATCGTTTTTTTCGTGTGCTCTTCTTCTTTTCAATCCCATCGGTATCTGTGCTGGACACATGGTCTGAAATAATACGTGCTCTCCAAACGATATGTATCAATACTATTCAGAAGTAGTAGACTGTAACAGCCTAATACAACTCTGTGCGTTCTTCGATATCACAGCCGACCAATCGAAAGCGAGGACTGACTTTCTACCTGCTCATCACTCGCTGATAACCCTGGCAGGGTTGCCAGACTGGCCTCGAGCCCAAATGGCCAATGGGCTACCTGAAATCTTGTCGCCATCATTTTGGGCTCTTTTGTACTGCTTGCTGATTATAAAACACCACTATGATTACTTTTTTTATTATTTTCAATTATGTTTATTTACGACTAATACGTACCGTAAAATGGGGTCAATAGAAACAGTTTTCGAATTTTCGGACTCTATAGCTAAGTTAGTTTTCATTTTATCTAAACGGTGTAATATGGAAAATGTGTGTCATTGCTAATATAAGAGAAGGCATATAATGAAATTTCAAAAGAGTTAACAGTCTTTTCTAAAAAAATCGAAATATTGCGGTTTTCTATTCACCCTCCAAGCGGGGTGAATGGAAACAGCACTTGTTTCAGCACCTAATTTACAACTAAACCATCTAGGAGGCGAATAGAAACAGAACAGCTTTGTCTTTGACTGTGTAGTCATAAGAAATGTTTTCGAAATAAAGAAAATGTTCCACAAGAACGTTTATTACAAAAATAGCAATATAAACTCTCAATACAAATATAGCAAAACATAAGAAAAAATAAAATTATCCTATAGAAAAAAAGCAGACGTCAGGTTGTGCAGGGAACGCATAAATGTATCCTGAGGATTGCTTGGTTGGTCGGTGTCTCAAGAAAGTTCCATAAAATCATCGTTTTCATCAATATTCTCCAGCACTTTCTCAATGTAATATTTAAATTTATTTATTTTCCCAAAACTTGATGGGAAAGCAACCAGCAGCCAATCTGAAAGTCGAATGGACTCCTTTGAAATTGGAAAAATATGTTCGAAGACTCTACCTTTGTAGGATATTCTAGGGCTCGATTCATTTCCAGCAGCAGCAATTTGTGCTAAAGTCATGTTCATTTCTTCATCTGATTCAAGTGAATCTTCATCTTCATGAAATTCGAGCACTTCATTACCTTCATCGTCTTCATTTCTTGCATCTGACAAGCATGAATCATCTTCAAGTTCACTTCCTCCTTCATCTGTAAAATCTGCTCCAGATACACTTTTGCCAGCTGCCACTTGATTTTTTTCCGTCTTTTTCTGGGCCAAATCGTTAGTTTGTAACTTGATTTTTACTCACCTTGGCACATAAAGTTTTTCCAACGAAGCACACGTTGCACGATCATAAAGTCAACTGAGATAACGGACATACAGTGTTGCCAACAGCATCTCAGTAATATCTACTGATTTCATGTTGTCAGACATGCATTGTGTACAACGCACTCAATTGGAAGCTTTCTTTGTTGAATTTGGGCAGTTTAGGGCATTTTTATACGAATGCCCCATTTTCGTTTCTATTCTCCCCCCAGTTTCTATTCACCCCGTTTTACGGTAATGTAAGCATTACACTTATGGTTTCTGCAGTATAGTGCCAAACATGATTCTCTTAGGGAATAATGGCCAGGGATTATTGGTATTGATTCCCTCTTGTAGTCCAATCTCGAAATTTCTCGAATGGAATTACCGGGAAAACGATATAACTGAACATCAAAGTATCCACAAAATTTCTTGTACTGAATATTACCATGGAAACGATATAACCAAACTCTAAAGTGTCAGTTTCAAAAGCGAAGGTAGTGTTCGTATTGTGATGAAACTGAAGAATCATTTACTTGTAAGTACTCCTTCAGAAATTGTATGAATTACTCTTAAATAAAGCAGAGTAGGGTAGAGGGAGGCAGGTTCGGACACTTTTAGCTAATCTGTACAATCAAAAGTTGTGCAGTGTTGGGAATAAAAAGTATATCAGAACCTAGAGTGACATCTTGTGGACTGCATGTGAAGCTATGTTGGTAATTTTATAATCGAGTTTCCATTAAAAAATTTATGGAAAAAAAATTGTCATTTGTCCGAATGTCTCCCACATGGGGGCAGTTGCGGACATACCTGGGGTAGTTTCGGACGTTCAGATATGGGGAGTGATATAATTAGAAAAATGCAGAAATACCAGTATTTTATTGGAATAAGTACTGCTGAAAATAATGAATCAAATTAATATTAAATATACCAAAAATATCAAAATGAAATAATAATCTCTTAGGAATAGTGTTGTGCTTATACCATAACATTATGTAATATTATTTTAAATTCAAACCATAAAAGTTAATGTTGAACTTCAAAAAACTCGCCAATCGGGACGTCGCTGCAGTGGCTATAGGTTTAGGTAGTGTTGACTCAATGTCAGCCCGAGGAACCGTTGAAATGTCTTCTGCTTGAGGAAACTTGAAATAGCCTTTGGAATGCCGCAAGAACTCAACAACGTATCCGCCATACTCTTCCGTCAGTTCTATCATTTAGCCGACGCAGTGATATACATTTTTCTTTGTTGGAAATCTAACTGAAACAAAATCATCCGGCAATCTCCGAAAAAATAACAAAATCTTTATAAAATAACAATAAACAAAAGACATTTTGTGGATTCACCTATGAGCTTGTCAAAGTCGTCGTGATCTGATGTTACATCGATGTCCGTATCAGAAGAGCTAATGGTGAATTGGTTTTTTTTTGGTCATGGTTTTCATTTGTTCTTCATCTGAATCAGAAAACGAGCTACAGTAGGTTTTATGCCAATCCTGGACGTCCCCCACCACTGACCTTGACGTTGGGGGTGGCCTTGAATGCAAACGTCCTTGATATTCGACCTTGATATTCGACCTTGATGAATGATGACCTTGAGCTGCCTTCAATTGGCATAGTCCTCCCCCTACCACTGACTTTGTCCTTGGGGGTGGCCTTGAACGAAAACATCCTCCATATTCGACCTCGTTGAATAATGACCTCGATCTGCCTTCAGATGGTACTCCTACAAGCAATGAAATGCAAGGTTCGAGACTTGTTTCGATCAGAATTGGCTATCCTGAGGAAGAAAAATCTTGCCAAAGTGAGTTTCGAAAGAATAAGATCAAATGCTTATTGCCCTCGATATGTTCAAGGTCAAATTCACACGGTTTATGAATTGAAGGAGAGGAATATCATTCAATGTGGTTGAGTGTGAATGCTATGAGTTTTGGGATTTTCTGTTATAGTTGCCTTGAGATTCCAATTGTATGCGACTCCCTTTCCTCCGAAGTCCCTTCCCTTCAGCGAATGGTTTAAAAGCAAAACAACGAGCAGTGCAGTTTTCAGTTCAGATCATTCGAAGTATTAAGACAACCCTCATCAAATAGCCATAACTGATCACAGTGCTCCAAGTGAAATACAACGCAGTTCAGGTGAGAATATTTCATAACTTTCTACCATAAATTCTTCATATTCAAAATATGGATAAGCTGAAATTCGATTTCGAAAAAATTAATTCTGCAATTCAAAGCTTTGAAGTAATGGAACAAAAACCCATTACATCTCTAACGGTTGGTAAAGGTTACAAAATCGAAAAAATGTCTATGCTTTCTACAAGATATGATAAATCTATTCAGGTTGTTTTGATAGAAGATGACGATATTGCTAGGTTCAAATGTTGGCTTCCAAAACGAGTAACGGAGCAATTAACAGATGAGGTGATTCGAAGCATAAAGTGACTGTTACATACCTAAGGCAGAGTTCCCAAAAATTTTCTGGTGCGAAAACCCGATCGTTAGTTGAGTTCAATGTCATGGAGTAAAACTCCTGCTCATTCCAATACAGTTTGAATATATGAATTTATGGTAGAATATAAAATATTTATCCGTCTCTCAGCTATAAATACAAAGTGAGTAGCATATTTTACATGGAAGTGAAATCGACTCACGACCCTCATCAATTTTCAGAACTTCCATTCCGGAATGTGGATGCAATACTCGGAGGCTGTAGATATGGAATCTGCAATCCGGAGAATATTTTGTGAATTGAGTGATTTGGGTCGAAATGCGCTTCATTCGGCTAATTACGATATGGACATTTGCTTCGATCCGGAGGAAGTACAGCGTGTCATGGATCTCAGCGATAGATATGACTTTGGAGTGGGGTTATGTTACAAATACTCCTATGGTGCTATCAGTTTGGGTGAATACTGCAAGCAGATGATTGAAGCAAAATTGGATAATTTTTTATCGGCGCTCATTCCATATCTACCAAATTATATAATCGAGAAACATCAACTCAGAAGAACAAATATTAGCTCAGATGAAGGAGGAAAGAGTACGGAGGGTGATAAAAAAGATTGACTGCACATAATTTGAGTTATTTCACGAATGTTTGTTATTACTACTCGATTCGTTAATGAAAAACTGCATTGAGAATATATTTTTTCATTTCCAACGCATCTTTACAATCATTATATAAAGAATAGCATACATGTCATTCAGAAATTATCATAGTCCAGTATGAACAGAACCATTGAGTGCACTATAGCTCAAGTAGGCATCGTGAAGAATGAGAGCATATACTTTCGTGTTGGCAGGAAACTTCGTTTTGCGGGTTTCGAACTCGATTTTGATGACAACTGTTGAAGACTTCATGGCATCCGGTTGATGAGAACAATCGATTACAAACAATGGATTCTTCCGGAAACTTCCAATATCCATCATCGGTTCACTGGTGGGTTTATTGTAGTAGCTACATTGAAAACTCTCATAAGCGTAATAGGCTGAAGAATCCAGTTTTTTATCGAAATCTAGATTCCATCGTTCATATGGGAATACCTCAGAGTTCAAGTAGAGACGAATATTATTTATGTTAGCATGCATAAATTTTGTCACATCTTTCGCAATATTTTCAGAGTTATCTGTGTCTTGGAACCCGATAATAATGAATCGTGGCCTTTCGAGGCTATAAGTAGTTTTTACAGCCCATATATCTGAGGCTGTATCACGGAGTGAAGGTAATTCATAAAGATCCCACATGCGATAAGCCATCTTAACTTTGGTATTACTATTCTTATTGATCCGGTTCAAGAGCTTAAGTTTTTGCCGATCTTCTGGTGCAATATGCCTTATTCTCTATTCTATTTTTGTTATTTCTAGTCAACTTCTCCAATGAATGCATTCTTGAAGGATCGAGCTATGATCAAGATGAGTTCCTGTTTGACATTCAAAATACCTTCGTTGTAATCTTCGGCGGAACCCATGAGGTATTTCAATGGAAGTTTTCCACTGAAAACATGACTCGCAGTATCCAGTATATCATGCTGATTCTGGCTCAGCCCCCGACCAATTGGCAGTAATGAATTCTCATGAGATTTCCCGAAGGACACCATAGTTTTCAGCGCAGTAGTTATTCCTGGCTTTCTCACAACAGCAACTTGTTCACCGCCCATTTCATAGCGAATTTCATCGAATAAAAAAGCAAGAGCGTTATTGGATAGATAACACCGCTTGTTAGCTTCTGAAGGTGTGAATTTCCCCTCGATATAAATGTAACTCGCCGCGATATCAAGAATCAGATCTTGAAAGTTGATTGGAATTATAATTTCATCCGAGTTCTTATAATATGGGGATCCATACGGTTTATATGTATGCTCATGTAAACTAATCAGAGAATGGTCAAAGACAGGCTCCTCAAAAACTTCTAACATATCACTTGTTATGAAAGCTGCCATGTTGATTTTTTTTCTATATTTGACCTTCAAACCGATTGATTTCAAGAAGTTCAGACTACTGGAGCTGATACTATATCTTGACAGTTTAGCGGGCTCACGTGAACTGAGCTGATTTGATGATCTTTTGTCCTTTATATCAGCCTCTTCCACTACTTTTCCTTTTACACATTGTCTAGGTTTCAATAGGTGAACGTTATAACAGAATCCCATCTTGGAGAATGGAAAAATAGGCTTCAATGTTACAGTTTCTTCGATTCTAATTTTACAATTATTCTTTCACCATTAAAATCAATCAGATGACCGCGATCGTCCAAAATGCGCAAAGTAATGTTGTCGAGATACTGACGACCTTCAGGCTTGATCGGCATATAAATTATATTTCGTGGTTCTTTCGTGAGTTTGTATCCTGGTTCGACATCAATATCGAACTCGAAGAGACTGTGGGCTTCTTCACCATTCAAATACGCTCCAGAGGTGATATTGCAATCAACACGAATTATTCTCACGTTATTGATATTCACCGGCAACGTTGATTCGCGAGTCTCATCGATTCCATACACTCTGGACTCAAAACCCAGGAGCTGGGCGATAGAGTTCTCATGTAACAGATTGATATAATATTTTGATCGCATTTCACATTTTAGAGTGTTGTTGTTTGCGTGTAAGAGAAACAAATCATCCATAGACTTTTCGGTGGTATTGTCAGAACGTTTCTCTCTGGATTTGACATTTCGCTGTATAACTTTATTGATTTCATCGATTTCATATGCACCAGGAGGAATTTTTATAGCTATGGGTGGAGAATTTATTCTCTTCGAGTAGCTGATCACGTTTTTCTTCACAGTAACATTGAATATTGAATTGTATGAATAGAAGCCATGTGAAACTGAACCGTAACTGCAGCTGGTGTCCAATTCTATTGGTGGGTAAAAGTTAGCGCTCAACTCGCTTGAGTCTCCTGACAGCGAGAACGTTCGTGACATGACTTTTATGGCTGTTTACAGAAACTGTGCAGTAACCGCTGCCTCTTTGGAACTGATGCTGAATGAGGATCGAGATCATTTTTCGTTACAACATTTACATCATTCATTTTACAATAACAATAAAATATTTTGCGGGATATCGGTCCATCATTCACATCAGCCGAACTACCAGCATCGTTATAATGTTCCTGGCAATACTGATACTTCAAGACATCAACATCGTTTTGGAGGTATGGCGGCAGTTTATCCCACACTGATGCAATTTCATTAGCAGCACATCCAATCAACAATTCTTTAGGCATATCTGAGAGTTGATGTGCACTCATTTTCCTCAAGCTGCGTAGCCTAGAATATGCGATGAGTGAATGGCCCATCCTCTTGATGCTTTCTCTATCCTGAGTCGGAGTTATATCCATATTGGCTTCCCGTATAGAAACTGCAGGCATAAATGACCACACCAAACTGTATTGAATTGTTGGTGTCGCTTGTTGTTATAGAAAATTTTACGAGCAGGCTTCTGGCCACTGTAAAAATAACTGATTAATTCTTTGGGGGGAGGTAAGTCACCAAAGCTGTCATAGTATGTTACCGTTCCTACAATTTTTTATATGCCACCCAGTGTGTTCCTTGTTCTCGATGACTATCCAAATTAACTATAGCGGATTCACATTGGCGCGGTCCTGAAACTGGAAGGCTGTCACGCATAAATACACCCTAAAAATTTTTAATTTTCATTTTCCTGACAAAATATTTGAGATCGATGTCAGAAGGGCTCTTCGGGGTGGCATATCTATAAGTTTTTTGAATTCTCGGGCTTCAAAAACAATCCTAAACCTTTGCGATATGAATTTTGAATTTTCATTTTCCTGACAAAATATTTGAGATCGATGTCAAAGGGCTCTTCGGGGTGGCATATCTATAAGTTTTTTGAATTCTCGGGCTTCAAAAACAATCCTAAACCTTTGCGATATGGTTTCAAATACATTCCTTTGCCATTTTTACCTAAGGCAATTGCCTCCATGAACGTATTGTGTCGGTTCGACTCCTTCAACTGATCTGCACTAGCTCTCGCTGCTTGAACTGCCTCAGTGATTCCAGCAGCTGCAAGAGTGTCAAGTGCTGATAAACCAGCAAAGATAGGTATGAGTGGCAGAATTCTACCGATTTTGGGAATTTGTATTACTCGAGGTGTGCGTATTTTGTTCCTCTCACCTGCCTCTTTCGTGTATTTACAGGCGGCTTGCAATGCAATTTGAGCGGCTTTTCCCAAATCATCTGTAGCAATTTCATCTCTTCCTGCTTTACGTAAAACATCTCGCACCTTTCTCACTACGCCCGAACCGAAAGCTACTATCTTTCCATTATTCTGCGCTTTTTTTTTCTTGATTCTCTTAATAACTCGTTTTTTTACCTGTTTACATGCTCGAGACGATTCGCACCCCATACCAAATCGGCGTTTCCCCTTCATGATATTTGTAACCAACCAGGCAGAAGCTCTCTCACCAACAGTAGAGTTTTTATCTGTATATCTACCCCAAGCAGCGTCTTCGAGCTTTTTGTCTGCCTTGTGTCTACTTTCAAGGTTGTCCAAATTTAGTGAGTAAGCAATATAATGCTCTTTGCATGCAATATCGAGCTTATTTATTCCAGTATCTCCCCGTTCCAACCTCTTGTGTAATCTTGTTCCAGGACCGCAATACTGATATCCACCAGGCAGATGTAACTCAAAGGGTAAATTATTGATTAAAGAATTGACCAATCCTTCGCCAGTTTTTTTGACTCGTTTAATTTCAGATCCGCACCGATTGATTTTCGTCATTTAAATTAAAGATACATTTCATGATTGCCCTTATATAGTCTCCAGCTGTCTCACAATGCATATTGTAAAACAGAAACAAGAGTTTCTTATCGATAATTTCGACGATGAAGCAACTGGTAAATTCAAAGTTGAACGACGTCATGGGTCTCTCCTCTCGCTATCGATTAGAGGTCTTATTATTGGACCATCGAACTGCGCAAAGACGAATGTAATGATTTCCTTGCTAACTCATCCGATTTGAGAATGTTTACCTCTATTCCAAATCTCTGTATCAGCCCAAATATGAGTATTTGCGTGAAGCGTTGACACCTATCGAGGGGTTGGGATTTTATACTTTTGGAAATGACCCGTCCGCAATAGTGGAACCGTCTGATGCCAAACCTGATTCCGTATTTATATTCGATGATGTTATGTGTGAAAAGCAAGATTTCATCGGATCATATTTCAGCAATGGTCGGCATAAAAATGTTGACTGTTTCTATCTGGCTCAAACTTATTCTCGAGTCCCGAAGCAATCAGTCAGGGATAATTCAAATTTCATTGTGATGTTCAGACAGGATGATATGAATATCAACCACATTTTCTCTGAACATGTATCACCAGACATGACATTCAAGCAATTTCGAGATATGTGTGCGAAATGTTGGAATGATAAATTTGGATTTCTAGTTATCGATAAAGATCGAGAACTACAAGGAGGTCGCTATCGAAAGGGATTTGACAATTCCATATATCTCTTATGTTTATCAAATATTTGGCTCAATCAGAAGTTGATCATTATCAAAGACACGTCAAAGCACTAACGCCATGTCTCTAGAAAGCAATGATGATATTGATCTGAAGAGGATCTTGATTGAGGCAACGGATTCGGTTCGAAAAAAATTCAATTACATCAAGGGCAGCCGCATTGGCAATCAAGCGGCACTGACAAGAATATATGAACCAATCATGGAGCCGTTGAGAAAAATATCTGAAAATACATCTAAATTGAGTCCTTCAACAATACTGAGCCATCCAAAGAAGACCAAACATATGGAGAGTAGCACCCCACTACCAAAATTGAATTTCTCATACCCTGATGATGGAGCTGCTCAATTTGGGGCTGAGGAAACAACCAAAATGGATACACCGTCATCTTCAATGGTGAATTCGAATTCAGATAAGACAGCAGTTGGCGGCGCTGAAGTAAACAATCACATTGAAAAACTGCTCAAAGGAAATTCTGCATATGATACGACATATGGTGTTCGTTCAGATCCTCCTACAAACAAACTAAAGATGGGAGAAGCCAATGTGGAGTTTATTGGAGAGAAAATTGTGTTCAAAGAGCGTGGTGAAACTGTTGGCACATACCAGGGCACGTCTAAACTATATAAATTAATATTCATGAAAGTAGCTCCTAGAGATATTTCTGCAACTGAACTGAATGCGTATGGCGATATACTCAGAATTACAAAAGCAGCGTATAGAAACTATGATGGAGAACAAGGTTTGATGTATAATAAATGGAAGAAATATCGCAGGATAATCAAACCACTGTTAGCAAGTGGCAGTGCGCTGGAAAGTTCCGTCAGAGAAGGCGACGGGTTAATGAAAATTCCTTCCCAAACGGTATACGAGGGAAATAAGCCTTATAGTTATATCTACTGGAATAGATTAGAGGAATTAATCGATCGACTTCGACTTCTCTGGAGTTCAAAAATGGCTGGCGATACAGGGCATTATAATGAAATAATAGCCATAATAGAGGAATTGCGCGAAGAGGGCATCATCTACTAACCACGAGATATATTTCTATTGAATTTGTGGAATTCAATCATTCATCTATTGATATTCTAACAATGAATACCACAATTGATAAATTTGGTCGTAGACGCGGTAGTGTGAAAGCGGTTATTGGAAAACCAGAGGTTGGATTCGTGCTTACACCAGAAGGGGATTATAATATTCAGAACAGACGCCTGCGGAATGTTGGTGAACCTTCCGACATCAAAGATTGTGTCACTAAGGGCTACATTGACGATCACATCAAAGAAACTAAGGAATTAACTCTTGCAGCCGTACAGGAATCGATATCATCTGTAATCCGTGATGCAAGGGCATATTTTGATTCCAAAATAACAGAGCTCAGATTCGTTATTGGCAAGAAGTCTGATACTCAAACTGAACGAATTTCCAAATTGGAGCAGTCAATTAGTACTTTAGAAGGGCGAATCACTAAAGTGGAGCATTCTACAGCTAAACCACCACCTAAACACTGGAGAACTGGACAGCTAGCTCTACCACCTGCCTGGGACCTACTCGTGTTATAGAAAGTTAAAATGAGTGCAGCTAAAAGGCGAGTTGTTCAAGAGTTACATGGATCTGCTCGACGTAATTTTTCCCGGAGGAAGACAATAATGAAAGGATTTTCGGATTTGTGGCAAATAGATCTAATGGAACCAATGCAACCATACGCTAGAAAAAATTAGGTATGTCCTTGTTGTAATAAACTGTTATTCAAAATTTGTATGGGCTAGACCACTGAAAAGTGAAACTGGAAAAACCGTCGCTGCGGCTATGGAGAGGCACTGAATTATACAATACGCAGTTTTCATCGTTGATGAAGAAATATAATATCAATCATTTTTCAACTTTCAGCACTAAAAGAGCTGCAATTGTGGAGCGAGTTATAAGAACTTTAAAGGCATGGTTATATAAAGAGTTTTCAGTTCAAGAACATTATAAATGGCTGAAAATCTTCTCAGATTTAACTGAGCAATACAACAACAAAATACATAGTAGTACCGGAATGAGGCCTGCTGATGTGACATTATCCACGAAATTGAATATGTATAAAAATGCTAAAAACACAACAAGATAAGAAAGAATAAAATTAGATTAGGTGACGTGAATTAAATACTTGGGACGGAAGTTTGTCTTTTTTAAAAAATATTTATTTTACAAAGTACAATTACGAGACGACTTTCTCTAACAAGAGTTAAAAATGGAATGAATAAAATATAACAGAAAAGTGGTCTTGTCGCTCTGAGAGTCCAGATAACGGATTCGTGGAAATCCACTGTCAGCATATCATGTTTCCATGAGAGCAGCAGAACTCTGGGAACGGTCGCTACATAACTCCTCCCTCCTTAAGTTCCAAAAATGATGGAATTCTGAAGTCATTTTTGTCTGGAAGGAACCATTTCGATTTCCGGGACATTTTCTTCTTTTTGTGTCTTCTTTGGGCTGAGCCATTTGAGCTTCGATCTTATTTCCTTCTTGTTTTTGATTGATATCACTAGGATTAATACCATTATAATCAATCCCAGGATGATACCGAAGATCAATGCGTTATTGGTTTTTTCGGCAATACTAATCCTTTGAATTGGTTTCAACTCTGTTGCTATGTTGTTGAGTTCGTACATCGCATCCAAGTTGAGTTTTGTGAAATTTCGTGTTTCGTAACCGTTTGGAGTCTCCACATCGTTGGTTTGGATTTTTGGCAGGATGAGAGGTTTTCCTTTCCGAATTTTCACATTGTTGAAGAATGACTTGTGGGCCATTTGGATTTCGCATGTTTTTGGGATTTTGACAAGTGCGGGGGTGCTTATTTCGATGTATCGATCAGCTTGGCACTTGGAGAAAATTCTTTCTTCTTTCACAGGGATGATCAGCACTTCTTCTTGAGTGATTTGTTCGATTATGGATTCGCCTACGTTGATTGGAAGGGGGTTGCAATTTGTAGTAAAATTGCCTTCGATCAGCTGGGCTGTACAATGGTCTTGCGGGTAGTAGTCTTCAATGCAGAAATATGTTTCCTCTAGTAGTGGACACTCGTTCGATTCGAATTGATTTTTCGAAGCTGTTCGTGCCAAGTAGGGATATTTGGGGATGAAAATGTGGTGGTTTTGGATAATAGGGTAAAGGTGATGAAACATAAACATTTCGTTTCTGATAATTGGGACATGAATTGAAAAAATCAATTTTGTGTTCGAAAATGTAACCTGAGTTCCGAAGAATTGATAATATGACAGGATATTTTCGAACTTTGGAATTTCGTTTTCATCATAAATTTGACTCAAGTACTTTATCATTTCTTCCAAGTCTGAACTAGATATTATTGAATTATGCAAGGCATTCAATTTGGCGAATGTGATTGCATCCTCAATATTATCGATGAATATTATAATATTTTGACAATCTAAAATGATTTGAGATAGTACACCTTGAAAGCTAATATAGTTTTTGAGATCGGCAATGGTTCTTTGGATTGCCACCTGGAATATTTTCAAGCTATTTTCGAGTGCTTCTTGATTTGAATTGAGTATTCGAATCGTTTTATTATAGTGATCGATCAGTTGTTTTGAAAGTGAAGTTTGAAGATTCATTTCGTGAATGATGTTTTCTTGATTTTTCTCCAATATTTCAATGGTTTGATCGTAACGCTTTCCGTCATCGGCGTCAAGTGTGCCGAAGAGCCATTTATTGATTTTGCCGATTCCATCAATCATACCTCGTTTAACACGAATATGTGGTTGAAGGTTGCCTAACTTTAATTGGGTGGTTTGAATAAGATATTCGGTTCTCAGAAGCATATTCTCAGATAGACCATGATAGGAAATTGGATTGGTAACATTTTCTTTATTAAAATTATTTTTGATTATATTAAGATATATTTCGAGATTGCTCAATTGATTGATTATTGGGTTTAAGTCGATATAGTGAAGAAATGTATGTTTACTATAAATAATTTTTGCATCACCCAATTGAATAGGGAGAATGGGATTATTGATAGTATTGATTTGAATGTCTTCGTCACATCGTACTTGGAGTACGTGAAGTACCAGGTACAGGGTCGGTAACTTCATTTTCGTTAACGGCCTGTAACAAACGTTTTTTGTTAGTCTTAGGTTTTCTGGCTATACTTTTGTGATAGGTTCCTTTGTCAGTTTCGAGTTTGATGTTTGTCTCTTTGAGTATTTTGCCTTTCTTGAATTTGGGTCGGTCTTTTTGTCGTGATTTAGTCCTGATGTACGCGATTTGTTGATTGGAAAAATCTGGGGGTTCATTTCGGTTTTCATTTCTTTCATCTATGATCTTTTCTTTGGTCAATTGGTTTGCTTGTTGTATTGATTGATATAATTTTTGGGTTGTGTCTTTGTGAGTTTGAACATAGTCTGAAATGATTACATGATCATTGAGGTCGAATGGATTGTTATTGTTGATATGACCTTTTACTACTTCAAACGGGGTAAATTTCGTGACACTGTGAATTGAGTTATTATATCCTAATACAGCACGTTTCATAATCTGATCAGGGGAAAGATTTTTGTTTTCCTCTCTCAAACATCGATAATGTTCGATTAGGGTTGAATGAAACCTTTCAACTGGGGAATTCGAGTTGCTATTTTTCGGTGTTGTATAGTGGAGTTCTATCCGATATAGTTTGCAAAAGTTCTCTATTTCTTTGTTTTTAAATTCAGTTCCTGAATCAGTGGTGATTTTTAATGGTAATCCATGATGGGAGATGAAATTGAGAAGATTTTCAAGAACAAGAACGCCAGTAAGAGCTTTCAAGGGGTATGCTTGACCATAGCGAGAAAATGAATCAATTATTGTTGTAAAATTTTCTTTCGATATCGTGAATGTATCGATATGAATGTGTTCAAATGGCTTCGACGTGGTGGGTGTGAGATTGAATTTGATGATTGGAGGTTTCCGATCATACTTATTCTTTTGGCAAATTTCGCAATTATTGACGAAGTTTTGGATGTCATCAATCATTTTCGGCCAATAGAACCGTGAGCTTAAAGATTGTTTCATTTCGTTGATACCTCGGTGACATGTTTTTGTTGTATGATAGAGTTGAAGTTTTTCTTCCTGATCGTCTGATGTTTCTATGTCAGTAAGGAACGTTGGACATTCGACTATTTTAAAGGAAGAATTTTTGAATAGGTATTGTATTGTATTAGTAAAAAGTTTTCGCAATGATGGGTCCTTGAAATGAAGCGCGTACGTTTGTTTTGGGTCAATATACTCTTTGAGAAATTTGACGATGTTAATTTGAGTATTTTTATTTGGTAAAGTAACATACGATCGAAAATTTTCAAAAACTTTTTCCATTCTACATTTGGGTTTTTCTATGTCCCCAAGTGTAATGACTAGTTGGTTTTTGTATGTATTTACGGCGCGTTCTGAAATGGGAATATTACATATTGGGTTCTCAAGTGAAGTGTGAACAGTTTCGAGGTCAGAATTTTCTTGGTTTTCTTTTGGTGGAACGATTTGAATATCCGAGATTATATTAATTTTTGGTACATTTTTGGAAGGTTCAAGAATTTCAAGAATAGTTTCGTCTAATTCGGGAATTTCATCGGGATTTCTCAATAAATTTCCGATTATTTCATCGACGTCACCTGGATTGTTTTGGGTTGATAAAGTTTCAAGGGCGTTTAGGTCGGCGTCAGAGGTGTTTCTAGAAAGGGCGTCGGCTGCCTGATTTGACTTGCCGGTTTTATATTTTATGACGTAGTCAAACTCTTCGAGTTTTAAACGCCAGCGTACCAATCTAGAATTGGGTTCTTTCAGTGAAAAGAGCCACTGGAGGGGTTTGTGATCGGAGAATATGGTAAATCTCCGGCCGAATAAATATGGTCGAAAATATTTACAACTCCAAACGATGGCTAACAGCTCTTTTTCGATTGTCGAATAATTCACTTCTGCTGGGTTTAATGTCCGGGAAGCATAGCATATAGGGTGATCATTTTGGGATAATATACCACCTATAGCGTAATTTGATGCGTCTGTAGTTAATTCAAAAGGTTTTTCAAAGTCAGGGTATGCTAATACAGGTTCAGATGTGAGAATTGATTTGCAGGAATTGAAGCAATCAATAAAATCTTTCGTATGTTCTACCTTTTCGTTTTTCTTAAGACATTTGGTCATCGGTTTCGTAAGTTTGGCAAAATTTTTTATAAACTTCCGATAATAGCCTAAAAGTCCTAGAAATGATTTTATATCCTTTTGAGTCTTTGGAATCGGGAAATTATTGATAGCAATAATTTTTCGGGGATTTGGTCTAATACCTTCGGGTGTAATCAGATGTCCTAAAAATTCGACTTCCTTTCGAAGGAATTCGGATTTATCCAATTGAATTTTCAATCGGGCTTCACGTAGTTTTGAAAATACCAATTTGAGGTTTTGGATGTGCTCCTGAAGACCAGTGCTGAAGATGATAATATCATCCATGTAGACCATGCAAATTTTGTTTTGCAAGTCTTTGAGAACTTCATCCATTACTCTCTGAAAGCTTGATGGTGCATTTTTTAAACCAAAAGGCATCCTCAAGTATTCATAGTGTCCATGATCAACATTAAATGCTGTTTTTTCAATTGAATTTCGAGCCATTTCGATTTGGTGAAAACCACTGGCCAGATCGAGAGTCGTGAAATATTGAGCACGTCCCAACTTATCCAATATATCGTTAATATTGGGGAGTGGGTATCGGTCTCCTTTTGTTTTTTCATTGATTTTGCGATAATCAACGACTATCCTCCATTTTTGTTTACCTGTTGAATCGAGTTTTTTGGGCACGATCCAAATGGGGGATGACCACGGGCTACAGCTAGGTCGAATAATGTTCTTTTCGAGCATGTCGTTGATTTGACGTTGGACTTCTTGTCTGTGGATGTATGGGTACCTATATGATTTTGTGTGAACAGGTATTTCGTCAGTTGTCTTTATCTCGTGTTTAATTTTTGAAGTAAAAGTCAATTCGTCGCCTGGTTTGAAGAAGATATCAGAATACTCTTTACATACTTTGATTATTGCGGCTTTTTCCTCTGAGTTCATATGATCAACACGAATCAAGTCTGTAATTTTTACTTCATTCGCGATTGATTGGGAATGGTCATTTGTCGATATGTCGGGATTAATGAAGGATTCGAGAGTGAATACTTCGTAGGTTGAGGATTCGAAATGATTGACTGGTAGGGGCTCCAATAGTTTTACCGATATTGTTTCATTGGTTGGGTTTTGAATTTCGATCGGAGCGTATCCGTCTTTAGCAATAGTCAATATTTGTGGAACTATTAGATTATTCATAGTTCCTTCGACTGTTAAAATTTCTCCTTCATATATACTCACTGGTAGATTCTTTATAGTTTTTTCTAACGGATCTACTGAAAAAGAAACACTGAATTCGGATGGTTGTCTGAATTTGAAAGGTATTTCAGTATTTTTTCCTATCAATTTTTTATTGACTAAATCAATATTCAAATTCATGTTCATCAAGTCTGTCAATCCTAAGACACCATCGAAATAGTCATGAAAATCGAATAGAATAAAATCAATCTGATAGTCTGTATTGAATTCTGAAAATGCCGGTATCGAAGCTTGATATCTTACATTTTGACTACCAATAGCTGTTTTTATTATTGTGTTAGACTGATATATTTTATCTGGAAATAATTTCAAGACTATTATGGGCTTGATTATCGATCGAGAGCTTCCTGTATCGATTAGTAATTTTAATTTTGGATTTTTTATTTCTACATAAGGTAGAGCATTATTACATGAGAGATTAATTTCTGCTAAGTCGATTGGTCTTGTTGGCTTGTTGCCTGAAAATTTACAGTTTCATCGAATTCTGTGATGTTATCATTCGAGACAACGTTTTGCTGTTGATCGATATCGTTTATAAGATATTGGTTTTGATCGGGAAATTCGTCAAAATTGGGGTTTTCATAGTATTGATACTGGTCATAAGTTTGGTCTTGATATTCAATCGGTTCTTCATATCCATTCGAAAATAGTTCTTCAGATATAAAATTTGGTTTCTGATTTTGTTGGAAAAATCTAGGTTGATTTTGGAATTGATTCGAACCGTATTGATTTCTGAAATTCGGTCTTTGTTCATGTCGAAATTGTGGAATTTGTTGGTGGGACATTCTAGTGGGGTTCCTAGAAGTTGTTGACATGGGTTCAGTAAAGGCAAAAAGGAAACTTGGCACTTACAGGTTTTTTGGTGGTCCCAAAATCTTGTAGTTTCCGGTTCCTCCTTCTGCGATTCCTCGTAGCCTCTAATGGTAGGGTCGTCTCTTGGTCCGTCCGGTTCAATCCTCGATGGATCACGATTTTCGTCGAATTTGTGCTTAAGGGTTGAAACTCCAAGTTGCGAAGAAAAACTCTTTTAACGCACTGCGCCAATTAAATACTTGGGACGGAAGTTTGTCTTTTTTAAAAAATATTTATTTCACAAAGTACAATTACGAGACGACTTTCTCTAACAAGAGTCACAAATGGAATGAATGAAATATAACAGAAAAGTGGTCTTGTCGCTCTGAGAGTCCAGATAACGGATTCGTGGAAATCCACTGTCAGCATATCATGTTTCCATGAGAGCAGCAGAACTCTGGGAACGGTCGCTACATAACTCGTGGTTCGAATCAGCAAATACAAAAGCATTTTCGATAAAGGTTATTTAGCAAATTTCACCACTGAACTTTTCAAAATCATCAAAGTGAATAGCACCGAGCCAGTAACTTATGGGCTTGAAGACATGGATGGAAAGCCAATGAAAGGTTGTTTTTATGAAATGAAACTGTAAAAAACAAAGCAGCCCGATATTTATTTGGTTGAAAAAAATTTCAAGAGGAAACATGAAAAAATTCTTGTAAAATGGCTTGGATTCCCCAAGGAAAAGAACTCATGGATCGACCAAAACTCAATAGTATAACTGACATTTTCATGATTTTTTCACCTCGAAATGTATCATTGACTTATATTTTTGAAGATTATCCATTTTTATTCATATTCTATTGTTTAATGATAATGAATGAGAATAAAATCCAGTTAGTAAAAAACTTTTTATTTATATCATTTTACAAACTATCATCGATAATCCATTTGTTCATAAACGTAGCGTCTCTGTGGAACCACATGAGTTTTCCTCAACTCTCCTCGCTCGGTCCTCTGCTCTTCGTTCAAACACCAACATTTCAGGAGATGATCAACACTGTCCTTGAAGAAGAATCCGACACATTCACACAGCACCTGACCAGTTCGGCATGCCTTGCACAAGTTTTTCCAGTAGTCTTTTGTGAAAGTATCGCAATTCGTACATCTCTGGAATTCCAAACATTCTTTCATGCTGCATGTCTTACATTCTCTTCTATATATTCCAAAGTTTGTGAAACTGAGATTTTCACTACATATTCGGCATTCTATCCAGTTTGTGCCACACTCCTTTTTGATTTCCTTGAGCACTTCGGAGGATTCATCTCTCTACATTCCACACACAATCCAGTACATATGTTGATTGAATCGGGCGACAAAGCAACCTCACAATCATGGCAGGTTAAACACTTGTGTATCACTAAGGGAAAAACCGCAATTTTCGGTTTGGAATCCCACTCTTTCGGCACTGACATATTGAAGAGCCGTCACGTCTGCTTTCAACTAATGTTGAATACTGGGATGTTTGCCATTTCTCCTCAAAATGTAACCAATTCCTCCCCACACTAATGTTTCTCGATGGCCTTGAAGTGCAGTTATCCTCACAACCAGTGACCTCCAGATATAGAGTGACCTTGGAAACTAGAATGGCTTTATACCCCACGAAAATAGGTGGTTATCCCCACCACAGGTGACCTTCAGATTCAGATTGACCTTGAAATTGGAATGGCCTTGCAGTTGGAATGACCTTCATCCCCCACTCGAATGACCGTTCTGAATGGATTTATAAAAAGAGGAGGAAATACGCCTCTGCATCAGTTTTCTCGACATATCACTACATCGTCAACTACAAGATTTGTTAGGATATCTCACAGTCGTATTCTGAAACAACATGGCGTTTCAACAGAATCACAGTGTGATGAGACTGTTGAGGAGCTTAGTAGATTGACATAAATCACAATGTTCCCGACGGTGACGAACCAAATGCTGTGGGAGGAGATAACATAGCAGTGGAAGGTGTTGCAGAGGCAGGCGCTGCGGGTGTAACAGCAGCAGATGCACTTGAAGCCGGTGGCGGTGATAGTGAAAGTGAAGATGAAGGGGTTGCCATTGATGGTCCTTCTGATCGCAGCGATGTTGAATACAGGTGTGTTGCGAAAGATATAAACAGAGTGCTAGACAGAAGTAGGAATATATATTGTTCAACAATGTCGTTTGGTATAGTGGAAACCATTGAAGGCGGCAAGGTCCTGTGCCACCAGTGTCTAATTGCATATGGCATGTTGGTCCCCGGCGGATTCTACAACAATGTCGATTTTCACGAAACATCGGAATACCACAATATACCGCATCAGCTCTGTACGGCATGTAAATTGGATATTTGTCAAGTGCGGCTTGTTGATGTTTGCATGATTTGCAACACATTTGAACGAATGAACTTATGTGCGCGTTTTTACAGAGGAGCTGTAGAATATAGTCTCGTGGACAGCACTAGTGGCACGAACCAGCGGGCGCATATCTCTGTTGAGGACAATTGGGATCGTTCAACAATTGAACTGGACGAAGTGGATTACGGTGATGATTTACCTGACCAAAGCTACTGGTGGGGTCAATACCATTTTTCTGAGGACAACAACGGGAAACATCGCGGAGTTTTACCTGATCAGAGCCATTGGTGGTATTCCAACCTATATTCCAAAGACCATAGTGAGGGGTGTGAAGTTCAAACAGAAGATGAGCACACTCGTGCTTGGAGGTTGCTATTTTTGACTTGAATTTTTGTACATTATGAAATTTCTCAAAAGCAAATGAAATTTACACTTATGGATTGATATCATTTTTATTTTTCGGTTCTTTCATAATAGTCTTCTATCATTCGATATAAGAGAGGTACAGTATACATACTTGACATTCTCTAGATTTCTCTGTGAGATAAAAGGAAATGGAGTCTTCTGAGTTTCATTTCGAAATATGTGAGAAACAAGTGTACAATAAGGGTAAGGCGAATGGCTTATTGAAATAAACAAAGAATGATGAACGCGCATCATCATTTTTCCAATAATAGTCGATTTTTTTGGTGGGTTTGAATTGAGGTATCCAGTTGATGTGAAAATGAACAGTATTGCACCAACTGCGCATGCCTGATTCCTTTGCATATCTGGAAAGCTCTGATTTGGTTCATTGCGCAAGTTGATGAATGTGAACATGCGTGGTTAAAATAATTCTACATGAAATATTCCCCTAAGTTGGCAAAATATGTTTTACATGCATTTTATACTATTCAATACCTTTCACTTGTTGAAGGGAGGGGGTAGTCGATGGAAAGCGGATTTTTTCGACTCGCAGATGTATGTAATTATGAATTATAAGTGATAAAAACGTAAGTGCACATCAACATATTCAGAGAGACTCCACTGCGCAGCCCTTTTTCACAGTTATGATGCCTTTTTCAGAAAAACATCTGAAGGAATCATCATTATATACAGAAATACGGCCGACGCCACCTACTGCACATAACTTTCATTGACCATTTTCGTAAAAGTCTCATTTTGGTCATATATGGAAACTAGCTATTAAATGCATGCGCAGTAGGTTTTCTCCCCTCACCCCACACCCCTAACCCATGCCACCCACGCCATGCCACCCACGCCTTGCCATGCCACCCACGCCATGCCATGCCACCCACGCCATGCCATGCCATGCCACCCACGCCATACCATGCCACCCATGCCATGCCACCCACCTAACCCCCCTCCCCCAGCCTATTTTCCCTAAACTATCCTCAACTATCTCCCCTATACCCCCCTCCCTTGCCTAATCTAACATTCAATCTGAACTCTAGCTAACCTTACCTATTCTACGAAGGTTTGGGTTCAAGGGGATGAAAAGGGGATGTGTTGTGGGCACATGAAGAGGTAAGAAATGAGTTCATTCATTCAAAAATCACCAAAAAATTTATTGTAGAAATAAAAAATAGATACATGTCCACACACAAATATAAGTAAAATATGGTTATAAATACATCTCAATACCTTGAAATCGAGCAGAACCTTAATCCTAAAAACTTCGGGATAAAACATAACTACTTATAATCCTAATTGCAATAAAAAAGTCTTCAAAAAATAAACATAAACAGAACAATAAAAATATCATAAAAATCTGAGAAATTCTTCCATACTACATACATCACGGAAAGAATAGAAAGCCCTGTGCTGTTCTCATTTTGAATTGTTTAAAAACATTCGCATTCTCTGTGTGAGGGCATCGAAACGCTTTTTTTCTCTTTTTCGTCAGAGGCGTGATCTTGCCACATCGGCTTTCAGCTCTGGCATATTTTGCTTGAGCTGATAGCTTTTGTGCTCGATTCGTTGTTGGCGTTCGTCTAGCTCGCGTAATTGTCTGTTCAATTCATCGCGAGCCGCATCAATTTCTTCACGCTCCTTAACGTACGCCAACAACAAATTCTCGACCTCCGACAGTTTTGCTTCAGCCTCTTGATTATTTTTCAATGCCTGATCTTGTCGATGTTCAAAATCCTCAAAAACAGTTTTGTTCGAGCCAAACTGTTAACGAGTATTTTGCGACCAAACGCCGTCACCTCCATCGCTCCCATATTCGGAAACAACCGACCGTTGTGAACCCACACCGGTAGGAACAAAAATAACCTCCGAATCAGGTGACGATGCATTGACTGTATCGTCCGAAGTTGATGGTTTCATGAGTAGACCCCTCAACAAGGGAGATTCATCAATAGCTGCCACCTCGGGAAGATTTTTTTGTTCCTCTAGAGAATTCACCGGTGTCGATATTCTCCTTTTCAGAGGTACATCCAACAATGACGGACCTGCTACAACAGATTAGCCATCGTTGGCTGTCACCTCAAGAATAGTTTTTTGTGTTTTTTTTTTGAGAGTTCACCGGGCTTGATGTTCTCCTTTTCAGAGGTACTTACAACCATGACGGACGTGCTACAACAAATTCTTCATCGTCGGCTGGCACCTCGGAGGGAGTTTTTTGTTTTATTGGGGAGTTCACCGGGGTCGATGTTTTCCTTTTCAGAGGTACATTCAACCATGACGGGCCTGCTATAACAGATTCGCCATCGTTGCTTATATCCTCGCATATGGGCGCGTATGGTGAAGGTTTCGACACTAGGAAGTCGATAATTTGGGAGACATTGATACCTTCAAGAGAAGAGTCCCGAAAATCTTCTTGAAAATCCAATTGTCCCAAATCATCCATCGAAAAGTTCGCAAAATGGTAATCTGCTACGTCATCGCCGAAAGGGTTATTCAAATTAATTATTTGCTCGGGTGCTGGTTCTTCAGCGGACCTAATTTTGACATCACTTAAAATTCTAATTTTTTGTGAAGAACCGGCAACCGGCTCATTTTCTTTTTCATTCCGCAATGAGCTAAGTAATGTCAATGTTGTGAGCATTGCGGGTACCACATTACCATTATCATTCAGAGAATTCGAATTAATTCCTTCACCTTCCATCTTTAAAGAGAAATAAAAACACAAGTTGAAAGAGAACAAAGAAACAGCACAGCACAGAACTTTGGGGAACGGGTGAGGAGGATACAATGAAGCATCACGATAGCCCTCTAACTCGGGAAGACCGCACAACCCCTACCTCAACGCCAGACAGAGTCTGCGCACAAGTGATATCATTGAAAGAAGTGGACTCAGGGACACATTCTCCAGTGCCGCCTACCTACACATCATTTTGAAGAATGTTAAGGAATTCAACCCAATGCGTTCAGATAACTACCCGCTGACCGGCAAGCTGAGGAATGTGGCCTGAAACTTCATTCTCTTTGACTAGAAAAGTGTTATTGTGGCCAAGGACTATCTTAAGGAATGTGTGTTGGTACAGTTTTTCCAAAACTGCGGCTATACCACCGTGCGATAGTGAAGCTCACTGGAGTAAGATGTTTGCATAATATGGTTAATACATATTCGGTAATCTATATATATATATATATATATATATATATATATAGATGCATTCAGTACTTATACACCTCCGAACGTCATATGCCACGGTTGATTTCGCCTCCGATTTTACCAGTTCGCCTCCGAAATCGGAGGCGAAAGCGTTCAGCCTGTTTTTCGCGTTATTTGCACGAGTCATGCGACTCACAATCAGCTGACAAATTTTGTATTGGAGGTCAAAATGACCATTTCTTCATACATTTATACCGTGTACTTGGTCACTTTTCCATCAGAGGGCGCTTCTACTTATACAGAAGTATATGTGTGATGTGCACAGTCTCTTAATGCCTCCTGATACTGTACGTACGTCCTGGCCACATCATATCGGCAACATCGCCGGTTCCAGTAGCTACAACTTTACATATTGCATCTCGAATATTGCATTGCTGTTGATTCGACAAACATTATTTGTACTCTAAGGGCGGATACTTTACGGCCTGATTGACAGTCCTTCAAAATAATCAGTGCTGAGAATGGACACCACATCCCGTCATTTGCTAGAGTGACAGCACAGCCAAACCACCGATTATTTTAACGGACTGTTAATCAGGCCGTAAAGTACCGGCCCTAAGAGAAATAGAGGGATCTGGGTCAATTTCTATTTTCTTGCATATAAGTAATTATATTGATTTAAATCCATCGCAACATCAATTTTGGGTTCCTTGACTTGACTTTTATGATCACGCCCAAGCAACAAAGTTTCAAATAAGTTGATATTGTATTTATTCCAACTAATGTAAATGATGACCTTTTACATTATTGAAAAAAAAACAAGCTCATTTTGAGAAGGGTCGTGAACATTTTTGAAATTTCCACTTCCGATTGTACCACATAGTAAAATAGGTACTCATCAAAATTTCTCTGAAATATTGGTTAGGTTCCAAATCCAAATTATATTTCTAAATACTTTTTGTGTTGGGAAAGGGAAATATTTCGTATTTGCCAACGTTACGGAATTTTTTAAATCCATCATCAGGGCTCAAACATTAGCTTATCCATGTTGAAAAGTTGATGATATATACATAACAGACAACATAGGTACGAAACCAAACAAAATGAGGGACTAACAACATCTAGCTCGTACAACCACCGACACACTAATTTTGTTTTCCGACAAATTACTTTAAATACGTATCATTCCGGACTATGAAATCAATTCATGGAGACTGCTCTGTTAATCAAGGTATGTTTTGATTTGTATTGACAAACGTTCGACACAGGTAATAAAACAGAAAACTTGGTGAAGGTTCGAAAACTTATGGGGTCACTTTTTTTTTATTTGAATGTTTCATAATTATTGAAGAGTGTCATGTCACTCATAAACTCATTTCATATTGCACAATTTGTCTGAGTTATCTAATTATCACTACAGTTTTTGGAAACTAATAATAATATGACAGAAATCAAAAGTCATTCAGAGTTTGGTGAAAGAAAATAATAGAATGCCGTAGTACTTGAACAATTGTTCAAATATTACCATCAATAATTATTTTTCTGATATTTCATAAATACACCCACATATTTTTGTTAAATGTTCGATAAAATGTTTCTCGTTGTGTGAGACATCTTTCCCATATGCTTTTCAGGCAATTGCGTTGGTTTCCCGTTGAAATGATTTGTGAGTAGGTATAATACAGACATGCAAAAAAATCCAACATACCTATGTTTTTCATGTAGGTCGTCGGAAAAGTATGGTATACAACTCTTGCGGAAACTGAATATTGCATACTCGTTTGACGATATGATGTGATAATCTTGTCAAAGTCTTAAGAAATAATTCATTTTCTGCCCTTTTTTTTATATGCAGATTCACACGAAAGGAAAGCCTTGTAATGTTCAAAGAACACCGCGTGAATCAAGGGACAGGAGATACGAATTAACATTTACTTTGAATTTCTGAAGTTTGTATGCCTTAGGAAAAATTTCTTTTGGCAAGGAGTTCCAAAGCTCAGCTGTTCTATTGACAAAAAAGAGGTTCGAAAAGTTTCCAAATTCACAACAAAGGGGTGGGAATTCTGTACTCGTCGAGTCATCCGTTTAGATATTGTCAAGGGGGGAACGATTGATAACAATTCGGAAGAGCATCGACCGTGAAAGTATCTATAGAAGAGAGACAAGTCTCCGACCTTTCTACGATGTTCCAATGGAGTGAGCGAGTCTGTGAGCGAAGAATCACCAATTAGACGAATTGCCTTTCTCTGAATAGAATCGAGAAGCCTCAATGAATGTTTTGGTGCCATACTCCACACATGAGAACTGTATTCCATGACAGGTCGTATCTGAGCCTTGTAGATCATTAGAAGCTGACGAGAAGTGAAGTATTTCTTCGCATGAAATAGAAATCCAAGTTTCTGGGAAGCACTTTTAGCGATGGATCTCACATGGTTTTCCCATGAGAGATTATCACTGATCGTAATTCCTAGTATCGAGCTACTTGATTTTGTAGGAGCAGTTACTCCTGACATCTGAATATTTGATGATGAAAGATCGGCTTTTCTTGAGAAGAGACATGCCTGGGTTTTCGTAGCATTAAATTCCACCAAGTTCATGTTACCCCATTCTATTATTTTGCCAATCAATGAAATAACTTATACGGCATTGACAATCTTAACTAAATTCTACTATTGGGCGTTCTGCCTGGATTATTCCGGACAGAGTGTCCTACGCTTTTCCCCTCCAGCCTTTTCCCATTGACTGGGCAACCGAAAGATGAGAAGAGGTGGTGCGGTTTTTTTGATATGTCCATGTAAATGCTCGAAATGTATTTATTTTAACTGTTTGCAATGTATCATTTCACCAAAAAACTATTTTGTCATATATACGTTAAGAAATGAATTGTTATAGAAAACAAACAGTAAAATACTTTGAATTTGTATTATTGATTTCGAGAGAATTTCAGTCAAAAATATGTAATAGGCACACCGTAGTTTTTTTCTTTTTTTAATATTATTTTTTTGTTTTGTAGGCAGGTACACTTCATTTTCAGAATCCCAGGAGCATGCTATTATGAGCTTACTCCTTAGTTATTCAATTGATTTTGTTTGTTAGTTTCATAAATAAATAACTATGAAAATAACTGGCAGAAAATTTCTCTACTCTGTCTGAAAAAGTGGAACTTTCCTGTGCCAACCAATGGTACATGAATTTCTTGTAGGAAGCAGATATGTATACAGAATTTTCAAGGAAAAAGTAAATTTTTTATTCTCAGAATGATGATGGAACAGAAAACAAAAACAATCATGGAAATCACTTGTGTTACATAACTCTTAAATATTTCATTTCTTACTGTAAGCGTTATAAATGAAAGTTTTAATTCGCACCCAATCTAGATTCTGTAATATTTCTTTATTTTGTTCAATCAATTTTTCACATTCTTCTTTTTTTGGGGCTTTTTTTTTCCTGATGTTATAACTGAAAGATGAGGAAACTAGCTCCTTTTGTTCCTGCGTCCATCTCACTCTACAACTGGTTTTGTTTTTTTTCCTGGTGGGGTTTGGAGATTCATCACAAGAGGACATTTTTTCTGCTCTGTCTATATTTTCTATATTTCTTCTTTTAGAATTTGACACTGAGGAATTTCCAAGGTTCACAAAAGGTGTATTCATCTTCGAAGTATCAAATCCTTCTTCGTCATCTGATATTGCCAAAGTTTGACTGAGATCGATGTCAATATTATTAAGGGATTTATTTTTGTATTGTTCTCCCTTTCCTTCATCGAATAAATTCAATAGTTTTGCCACTTTAGCAGTTTGATACGCATTCTGGGTTATTTCATAAAATTCTTGATGAGTATTCACAGTGTGTCCCATGAACTTGCAAAATTGGGAATACTCATTTTTTTCCAAATTCATAATTTGCAACAAAGTAGCAATTTGTTTTCTTAGTCGATTGGAACTCATAGCTTGGGGATTGTTGATTCCGGAGCTTTTAGCTAACTTTTTAAGAACAACATCTCCTCTCACCCATTTATCTCTCACCCCTGGATATGCAAACAAGTATGGGTTTTCATCTGGAATGATATTTGTTTCAGTCCTTATTTTCAATGGTAAATTTATATATTCCTGCATAAGTCGTGGAAAAAAAATTACTATTGCTCTGCTACCCTTGCCACCAGTTACAACACGTTTGTGACTGGATGTTAGTGTTTTCTCTGACTCGGTTAACTCTTCCAAGATTTCTGTTTGATCATCGACTGTACAGTTTTTCAAATAGTCATTTATTCCTACGTATTGCACGTCGCCAATTCTTCTACGATTGAATAAAATCGTGAACGATAATGAAGCTTCAATCAATTTCTTGTAAGCGTTGGCGTCACGCATATCCTTTTTCAATGCAAATGCACTTTCAGCAGCTATTTTTAAAATGTGATCTCTGAACTTCATAATATCTTGTGTCAAGGGTAGAATCAGAGGTTTATTCCATTTTTTTTCTGCTAGATCTTTCAGTGCCAGTGACGAAACCTCATTAGTCCACTGTGTCTGTACTGAGAATCTGAATCTTTTTATCTCCTTCAGTTTTTCTTCAATATTATGACATTTGATTTCTGGTATTTTTTTCAGTAAGAGGTTTGTGGTTAGCTCACAGATTTGTTGTAAAGTGGTGCCCAAATGTAAAGCTAGACTTGGTGCCGTAAATTTTTTTTTCCCTTCATTATAACCGCTTATTGCTTTCGCAGATAAAACAGTGTCGTCGAATAAAACGGGGTTGAGAACTTCGAAAAAAGAAAGTTTTGGCCTACCATTCCGCCAACGAATTTCTAGGAGTAATCTAGCACATTCTCTCATTTCATTTGAGCAGGCTGTTGCAATTTGGGCACGTTTATGTTTTTTTAGATAAGATTCACCATAGTGTCGAATGATGGTATCTTTTCGAGCTACGAAGCCGATATCATCTGATGCCATTTTGGAAAATACCTCGTTTTTCACTCTTAATGTCGCGTTGATATCTGCGTGTCCAGATGCACAAGCAACTAGTGTTTGGGAGGCTGCTTGATGGCGTACATTATGTCCTTCGGTGTTAATTGGTTTAACTATACATTTTTTGAAATGTCTCCGTAAATATTTCGCAGCAACTATTTTCTTGCAATGGGAACATGGTAAACGTTCTAAACTGATATTATCATCCAGAATATATTTTTCGAAATTCATTTCATATCGCAACAATGCTAAAATATCTCTTCTCATTTTCTTTCCTTCCTTTGTATTTTTCGGAAAGTTCAAATAATCCTGTACTTCTTTTTCTTCCACGTGATGTCTTAGCAAATGACGCTCGAAGTTGGTTACATTCATCATACAAAATTTACAAGTGGTTTTCTTTTTTTTGAAATATTTCTCCGACATTTTTTCAATATATCGGGAAGCTGAAGATTTGGCGTGTGTGATATTCTTCAAGTTTGTATCGCTTGTTGCTTGGTTATCAGAAGTATCTTTTTCAACTATTATATTATTCAAATTTTTCTTATTCAAGTCTTCTCTGGTCACTACGATTGGATCAATATATGGTGTTATCATCGAGATTTCACTCGACGACTCACTATTTTCGGTACTCATTTGAAGAGGAAGCAATTCATGTAAAACTTGGTTCTCTTCGGCATTTTCTTTTTCTGTAGTGATGGTTTCGTCGTTCGTTGGTTCAAACTCCTCACGAAGTAACCAGTCTAATGTTCTTTGACGCGGCACATCCTCAGGTATATAAGTTGGATCATTGACCTCAGTGCAATCACTATATATGTTCGATCCTTCCTCTTCAGAAGAATAATCTGTAAATAACAATATGATCTGAATCAAACACTCGTTTAGTTTCTACACTGTCGTGTTTTTGAATTTCATTATCGACGTATATCTACAAAGCCAAATTGTAGTTTTGAGATTTGTTGTCAGATGGATAAGGATAAGTATTCATCTTAAGAATTCTGAATTGATTGAGTATAATTGAGAACTTGTGCCACGTGAACTATGGAAGTTTTGAACACAATTCATAGAAAACATTGAATTTTTCTCTGAGCTTCTGAAGTACATAATGTCTGGTTTCAATAATAATGAATCAATGATTGACATTACGATTCAGGAAGATTGAAATGAAACAGTTCTGGTACCCCACAAGTTATTTCTACTTCTGAGGTTGAAAAATATAATTCTGTTCGTCGAAGGCATGTATTTTGGAAAGCGTGAAGCAGGAGGATATAGAAAAGACAGAGGTGTTTTCTTTGTACATAGTTCTTCATCATTTATCGGGTGTAGAAAAAATCAACTCCGCATCTCTCATGTAATGGTTATCAATACACCCACTCAAACCAAACAAAATTCACCTTCGGCTCGTGTCGTATCTCGATTAATTCTCGTGTATCAATAACCATCATCAAATGATCATTGCATAATATACTATTATTGATGCTTTCGTCCACAAATATCGTTTAATGTAGCCATCATATATGTCTTTTTCTCGACCTTAATTATACACATTGATCACAGCAGTGAATAATGAGTCAGTAATCACTGCAGTCAGATGCTTCCTTGATTTAGATATATTATTAGGTTTTGCTATAAACAATCGGTTTTCAAAATTTTATCGTGTAAACCATAAAATATTTTCAATTCAGTTCTGTACCTACATTTAAGAAAAAATATCCTAAATGAGATATTATACGATTATTATAATTTTTGGACAACTATGTACTGTGTATAGATGAACAATTATAATTATATGAAATATTTGTAAGAATGCAAAGATAGTGTTTCTAAAAATATGTATGTTATAGAAAAGAATTTACCAACAAAATCTTCAACAAAAATTTTTATTAGTAGTGAACAAAGTATAGTATTCTATCCGCGTATAATGGATATTCGGTGGACTCCACCTCGTGCAGAACTTCTTTAGTACTTATTACTGAATATCAGTAAATATCAGCAAAACTTTTTAGTGATCAGTGTATATGAAAAAATATCTGCCAATCACTGACGAATATGTTTCAACCTCGTTATTGATTATTACTCTTCAAACCACAGTGTGAAAGGAACTGAAACTCCGGACTAAAATATCTCAAATAAAATTAAGGCGTCAAATGAAATTACCTATAGAATAGTCAGAACAATATAGCAGAAGTTCAAAAAAAAGAAAATGATACAAACCTTTGTTTGGGGGATTATTTTTGGTGACACGTCCAGTGATGTTCTCATTTAAGGCCATTTGCAATATTTTTGATCCTCTTGGAATGGAAAATAAAAAAATACTGATTTATAAAATTGATGTTAGAAGAAACAAGACTAGAATGTTAATGTGGTGGTTCAAGCAAATAGATTGTTAATGTTCAACGATTTCCATCCCCCAACCGCAATGTTATCAGATTCGAGAGAATTTTTCCACACGAAATTACTTCAAGGTAAAGTGTGAAAGATAACTCGAAAAAGTTTCTGGAAATTTGACAGCATTCAAACTTGTAGTATGTGGAAATCTACAGAGTGATAGATATTACGAAAAGTAAGAAGATTATCAAAATTCGGCAGCGTGTGACTAACGTTGGGTTAAATTAGGCTATAATAGGTTTGTTCTAACAACACATTTGACCGTTTGGAAATTTGTCTGAAGCAGTTAGAGGCATGTGCAAGATAAATACCGGAGAGCGAAATTATACTCGAAGAAGATTCGAACTTTGACTTAAATATCACTTTTCAACCCTTGAAAATGTTTTCCAAGTTGACCATCATTACCAAACTAGTCTGATTTTCAAGTTCAAATTCCATAAAACAATCAGTTCGAGTTCAAATAACTTACCGTGATTTATACATTTTGACCGGTGGAGTAGAATGTGAATAGCACGTGGATAATCGGCAACTGAACCAGAGGGTGCAGGAAATGTATGACTATGTTGAGTGTTTCAAAGACAATAATTGACAACACTGCTGGAGGCAGACTCTACCGCTAGGGATGATTTTATATACCCTAGGAGGCAAATGAGTTCGAACAATGTGTGGAGTTGAGGAGGTGCTCTTTATGTGTCAAAAATTTGTATGAAATAAATATTTAGTTCTATTACCCCTCCCTGTTTGCCGCATACCACTGAACTATAGACAGCAATAAACGCTAAAATACACTTCTTGTATCAACTCCCTTCTAGTGGATGAAAGGACGCCTTATCCGTGTACGGAGGCAGGATGGATACAAATGCACATATATATATATATATATATATATATATATATATATATATATATATATATATATATATATATATATATATATATCACTTACACAACTTATGATAATTCACTTAAATGAAGGAAGTTAAGAACAAACACTCAAAAAATGATGCTGCCCAAAATCTAATTCCTGTTTCTGTATTCTGTGCTTGATTCTCTCTGCTCTACTGCTCTCTGGTTCGTTCGCGTTCGTTCTGGCCTGGCTCAGAAAGAAATCTAGCTTTGCCATTGGTTGAATTCGGCAAATGTCATTTTTGAACCAATGATCGAGTTAGAATTGTGTGCCCTAGTACAGCACTCTTAAAACGAAAGCACGTTAAAAATAACGTTTCAAGACTTCGGGTATTTTCGGAAATGAATTCACCGACAAACATCCAGTTTATTACTTTTACTGTACTCGCCTTTCTACAAGACAATAAAATTTTTCGAAAAAAAAAAAACTCACATGACTGAAGAGTGAAGACTATTTAATATCAAATTTACATGAGAGCACATCACTCCTACGAATACAACCGAAAACAACCGAACCGAAAATTTCATGGAAACCGAAGGATAAACATTGAATATGGAAAAATTAAAGGAAAAAATATTCAACTACAATCAATTTAATTCATATCACCTCTGTTCATACAACTTTTCGGGAAATTTACTTTTAAAAATCTCAAGTGAAACATTTTTTGATGAGTTTCAAGGAAGTAGTTATATCTTTTAGATACGTTTCCGAATGGTATACTTATACGTTGCTTTGAGTTCAATCAGGAAACGTTTCAAACACTACCAATTTCTGAAAGGCTTCAAGGAAACGTCTGAGAGACGTTTGAAACAGAAATTTCAAAAAATCAATTCTAGGTTCAGAGTGAAACGTTTCATATTAGTTTCATGTTTAGTGGGAAACAAAAAAATTGTAGGTTGATTCCTACATCAACGAAAATAATTCGTCGTTATCTATCAAGTCTGCTACTACGTCATCTTCTTTCAGTGAAAGCCAGAATTGTAGTCTGTTTTCAGGCATGAGGGGACACAGCTGCGAAGTAATGCCTTGTTTCTTTAGTGAAGAGACACCTCTAGAATCATCCCGTAGTTTATTCGGAATTTCTAGTTTGCAATTCACTTTAAGGAAATCATATTCTTTGAACGTTTCGTCATCAATATTGTTGTTTTTATAAAGAGAGAGAGAGAGAGAGACGTTTATTCACTACATTATGTACATGAACATTTGTAGCAGGTCCTATTCGATAGATTCCTAGATCTAAAATTTTTGTACAGCTATACACAAATACATGGATATGAGAATGAGGTATTCTGTAAACAGACATAAAAAAGGAAAACACTACACAAAAACACTACATTTGGCGTCACAAACAAAATACACTTTAAAATGAGTTGATTGTATGGTTACAAGCTAAACAGACAATTAAGTCATCATGGCATAAACGAGGTTGAACTTCACATCAACGATGGAAAATAGCTTTTTACATTGTAGAGCTCATATATTCCTCAACTGAGTAGAAAGAGGAGGAGGTGAGATATTTTTTTATGGATGATTTGAAGCAAGGCATGCTTTTCTTTCTCCATTCAGAGGGGAGTTTGTTGTAGAGGGCGTAATTCAGAGAGTTTCGTACAGAGGTATTAAGTCTGAAGAATGGGCATCTGAGCTGATCTGCAGAGCGAGTGGCATAGTTATGTTGATGGGCACCCTTCTTAAGTGATCCTGATTGTTTATGGATTTCTATCAGAGAGGAGTAAATGAAAACTGATGGTAGAGGCATTATTTTATATTTAATAAAAAGGGGCCTACATGATGTTAGATATTCGGCTCCATCCAGGATTCTGATGGCTTTTTTTTGTAACTTGAACACCCTTAACGATTGAGTAGCGTTACCCCATAATGTAACACCATAACATAAATGAGAATGAAACAGGGCATGGTAAGAGTTTATGAGAATGTCGATGCTCAACATTTTTTTTAGCCTCCGTAGAAGAAATAGTTGACTTGATAATTTTCGGCATAATGCATCTATGTGTGCTCCCCAGCTGAGGCTATTATCTAGAGTAATTCCCAAAAGTTTTATATTATCACTCGAATCACCACTATTCGCCGAGAAAATCATATTTTGGCTTTTATTTTGGTTCATTTTCAAATTATTTGCAGTGAACCACACAGCTGCAGGTTTTTCGGTTTCTTTCATTAAGTTCTTCAGCTTTGAGTACTCAGAATGTGAGTTCAGGAGAGTTGAATCGTCCGCGAATAAAATGCACATATTTGGCATCAAAAAGTTGAATATGTCATTGACATATATCACGAAGAGAAGAGGCCCCAAGATTGATCCTTGGGGCACTCCACTCTCCACGACTGCAATGTCCGACATTTCGCCGTTAATGGCAACAAGTCGTTTTCTTCCATTCAGATAGTCACTCAGCAGTTTGAGTGGAATACCTCTTATACCATAGTGCTCTAACTTCATGAGCAGTAGTTGGTGGGAGACACAATCGAAGGCTTTGGAGAGATCGCAGAGCGTAGCAGCTGTGAACTCTCCAGATTCAAAACCCTCGACTATTCTCCCAACAACTCCGCTCACTGCTTGAATTGTTGAACAATTCTTGCGAAATCCAAATTGACAGTTATTAATCGTTTTATTTTCATTGAAAAAGCTCAGTAGTCGGTTTTTAAGTATTATTTCTATTATTTTGCTAATTATTGGCACAATGCTTATCGGCCTATAGTTATCAGGAGTATTTTTGTCTCCTTTTTTATAGATAGGTGTTATTCTGCTGATTTTCAAACTATCCGGAAAAGTCCCCTCCTCAAAACAAACATTGATTATAACACTTAAAAGATCCGAGAGCGTATTGGTAAGCTCTTTGACAATCTTACTGTTCAAGGTGTAAATATCGAACGATGATGAACTACTCAAATTTCCTATTGCCCAGTTTACCTCTGCCCTAGTAACAGGCTCCAAGAAAAACGTATCTTTCGGTTTTGAATTTGGATCAAGAAAATCCGCAGCGCAATGGTTATCAAAGGGTAGATTTTTTATCACATTCACAGCTACTGAAGAGAAAAAATCATTAAATTCATTTGGGGCAATACTAGGCTCGGTTAAGTTAAGTTTATTATGGTTTCTCTCGAAGTTTATTAGTCTCCAGCTATCCTTAGATTTGTTTTTAGATTGAATCATGAAGTCATCGCAGGCTTTCCTTTTATTAAGCATCAAAGTTGAGTTATAATGTTTTTTTAGTTTGGCATAGGCTCTTTTATCCTCCGCGCAGCCTGAGGAGTCCGCGATAATTTTAACTGCACCCAGGCAACGTCTCAATTCCTTGAGATTATCATCAAAAAAATTTACTGGTGACCGCCTGGATTGCTTTGCTTTCTTTTCCGGTAGAAATCGACAAATTAGTTCATGTAACCGGCAGAGCAGGGTTTCAGTTAAATTGTTAGCATTTTGATTATTTGAAAGTAATTCATCCCAATTGGTTTTTTCCAGTTCATTTTTAATATTACATATACCCTTTTGATGTATAGGTCTGAACTTTCTGTCCGGTTCACTAATTTCATGCCCACAAGTAATTCTTATCACCTGGCCAAGGTGATCTGATAAATGTAAATCAACTATCTCGACATTATGGATTTCATATGACATACTTGTCAATATATTGTCAATGCAAGTTGCAGAAACCGGTGAGATTCTAGTGAACTCCGTTATATTAATCTTTAGTGCAAAGCTCTCCAAGGTGTCACGCCAAATCTTAGTTTGAGTTGAGTTATTTTTTAGATTAATATCAAAATCTCCTAAAATAATAATGTTATTGAAGTCAGTTGACAGAAATTCCATCATTTCATTGAACCTTGACATGAACAAGTCGAAGTTTCCATTTACTCCTGATCTGTAGATCGTTATGATAATGATATTAGCCGTATTCAGAAAAATTCCACAGAACTCAGCATGTAGCTCATCACTATATTTTGTCAGATCTATTACCCTGAAGTCGAACTCATTTCGAATGAAAATACAAACCCCTCCATGTTTATATTGAGCTCTACAGAGAGATGATGCCAGTTTGTACCCTGGCAGGTTGATAGTATTAATGTTTGCTACTGTTAACCAGTGTTCACTGAGGCAAACTATTGAGTATTTGTATGTTGAAGTAATATGGGATAGGCTATCAATTTTATTGCCTAGACATTGAATGTTTACATGCATGACACTTACCTCGTTGATGCCAGTGACTGACCTATTATTTTTACTTTTACAAATGCCTGTTGTACTGTAAACAATATTCTGGGGCCCTATCTCCCGCTTGGTATTCTTGCTCTGTGATGGAAAAAACGATTCACCATGGCTCCCTCTGGCCACACTTCGGGATCCATCGCTTTTCTGAGTTCTGAGTCGTTAATTGTGACTTTAAAAGACGAGTAAAGATGAGGGAAAAGTGAGTTTAGTTTATCCACCTGGACGTCAGTGAAATTAGGTTTCAGGAATTCTTCTACATCCTCTTCGCTAAGGCCTACATCTAATTTGAATACATGCAGGAAAGCTTTTTTTGGTGCACCCCGCAGTTTGCAATTTTCCATTACACGACTTCCTACTATGGGTTGATTCTTGTTTTTATTCCTGTTATTTGTGACTAGCGTCCATTCATTGTCACATCCAGCTTGAGGGGATTTAGTCAGGTTGATAATCTCGTTCACTTTCAAGTTTGCAGTCGCTTGGTTGATGCCATTAGCCACGTCAGTTGAGGTTATGTAGCCACTTCCGCTGGGAGTTTCGAAATTATCTCTAGAGTGAACGGTAGATTTCTCCGGTTTAGTGCTGGTAGGCCCTCTATGATCGGAGGATGTCAAGGGTCCAGTTTGATGAAGATTGGTAGGTGTTTCTTCCCACCTGCGGTTCTTCTTTAATGCAGGTTCCACTGTTTTGGATCGTTGGTCCGTTAGGTTGGTAACAGATGGCGCAGCCTTATGTGTTTGTTTGTTAGTTGTTTTATTATGGTTTAATTCGATGTAACGGTTCAATTCCGCGGTATCCCGTAGAGGAGACGACCTGTATACTCAGCGGTAGGGATTGGCATTCCGAAAAAACTGTTTACCTCGGTTTCCTCGCTGCAAAGTTTCTGTGGTCGATCGAGCAACCTGAGACTCGAAATCGCGGATATTCGGTGACGAGATATCAAGTAGGCCGAACCGAAAACGGTCGTTGTTCAATGCCACAATAGTGAAAAGTGATTTTTCGTTGTTGGCTGGAATGTGTGCCTAATGAGAACTAAGGTAATGGATTCTCTTTCAATAATTTTCACTGTTGCAACTTCGCTTGTCGAAGCCATTTGCGTGAACGAAACTCTCGTTTCAGGCACGTGGCACAACCCTTACGTAACTCTGTGAGTTTGGTACGGCATTGATCCTCAACCTAGGATCTGAGTACTGGGATATGGCTTTCTTTCGACCTATCAACCTCCACCCTACGCCCTAAGCAAGAGTCTCATCTGCCACAACCTGGGGTATTAGATAACCATCCTGTTGCGTTGCCACCTAATCTCGTGTCAAAGTAACTTTGCTGGTCAGGTAGCTGTCAGTTGGGCGAGGAGTATACAATTTCTCAGGCTTATTCGGGAGTTCCACCCAAATATGACAAAGGAAAAGCAGTCTGAGTAAACGTAGGAATTTTCTTCTGAGCGCTGAGTGAGTACGTCGTTTCGTCTATTGGTACCTATAATAAAGAAGAAAACCTGTGTTTTATTATTAACTTAGTTGTTGAAGTTTACGTAATTTATCGTTTCTATTTATAATTTATTTATTTATAATAATTTATTGGGAAATGATTTTTATATCCGTGTATACCGGTCTACAGCTGTAGATTGATCGTTTGATATTCTGGCCAGAAATTTTCCCTTTTATTGTTCATTGTGTATTTAGATAATCAAACTAGTCTTTATTCCCCATACCATTATATCTGATTAACAGTATTTGCAATTTTCTGAAAACTCAATAGTAGTTTTATAAACAATACCCGATTCACCTAGATTTCGGATAATTTCTAATTGAATTCATTGTTTTACAAGGCATCAACGTTTTGTACCTTTTCTCTATTGATATTTTAAGTAATTATATATTCTGAAATTGATATGCACCTTATTTTGTTTGGTTCCCACTTCCTCGTGGATTATTATCCGCTGGCGCCCATTCCCTAGTTACAAAAATTTTAACAAAAAAAAAATATAATTCTTTTCTATCTGTTTTTGAAAGCGTCACACATATATTTGGCGCCTCAACTCAGGGGCTCGAGTTTTTCATTTCGATCTTGATATTGTAACCGGAGCATAACTTCTTGAAACCCTACCTGATTTTTCCTTCGAACAAAATAGGTGCATTATCATTACTTTGGTATGGAATCCCGATAAAAAAGATTCGAAATAAAAACATCAAAATAAAAACTATTGAGAGTAGATGTTCTGAGAATGTTTATCTTTTATCTCGCGTGAATTGATAGCTGACCTGATTTAGCATATTAGTACAGATTTTTGATTGCCTTTTTTACGCGGACGTTTGGTATACAGGTCGTCCCGTTTTCTATTCACGTTTGTAGTTCGGTAACTGTTTAATGTAATTTGAGATTGATTTGATAGAGTGATTGAATAGGTCTGTTTTCATATACAGGGTGCACTTGAGTAAGAGTGAAAATTTAAATAAATTACCCATGGCGTGTAATTATAATATAGAACCCCACCATTTGAGGGTTAACGAGTTGAATTATGAGTTGTCTCTCCGTGGAGTGAATACCGATAGAGTCGATGTTGACTTGAAACGGAAATTCCTTCGCAGAGAACTGAAGAAAGACCAATCTCGTCCGGGTGTTGTTTATAATGTCGTTGATTATTCTCATGATACTTCGAAAAAGGAAATCGATGAGAGTATTTGGTCTATCACAGAGTTAGTGAATGATTACGATGGGGTGAATGAAGAGCTAGCGAACCGTATACGTAGTCGAATCAATCATGTCTTGGGTAGGTTAATAAGAATACCTGTTGGTACAGATGGAGAAATTTCCAATTACAGGGGCGATAATATCGTTGTCGTGTCGGCCTTGGAGGAAGATCTGAATGAAATTATAGATCGTTATCGACGGGGTGCTGTTGTTACCAATTTTAGCAATCCTCAGGTAGCTACCAATGATGAGAGGTCTGTTCCTGTCTACAAGTGGTCTGTCAAATTTAGCGGCAAACAAGGCAGCGGCTCACTCAATTCATTTTTAGGCAAAGTCGATGAGCTTATGGTTTCGAGAAAATGCTCTAAACAACAGTTATATGAGGCAGCTTCTGATTTGTTTGATGATGTAGCATTGGAGTGGTTCAGGGCACAGCTACTGCAAAAACGTTTCGACTCCTGGGACAGTCTGGTTGGAGCTCTAAAAAACGACTTCTTACCTGTAGGTTATGATGATGAATTATGGAGGCAAATCGAGAGACGTACCCAACATGATGAGGAACCGGTAGTCATCTACATTTCTATTATGGAAAATCTATTCGACTGTCTTTCTGAGAAGCCTTCTGAGGAAAAGAAGCTCAGGATACTCAAAGCGAGGGTGTTGCCTAAGTACCATTCTCACATAGCACTCCAAGATATAACGACCATTGTTAGGTTAGTTGAAATTTGCAGAGCATTGGAAGAGTCTGAAAGGGTCCAAAGGAATTTCAAGCCTCCCCCCAAAAGGAATGTTGCTACCTTGGAGCCTGGTTTGGCATATGTTCCTCCGGCGGGTCATTCATCTCTACCTTCAGGAGCTTGTAAAAACTGTGGATCATGCCAAGGTTTTTCTAGTAGGGAAGAGCAACCCTCAGTTATGTCGAATTCTAACCGCAGTTTCAATCGTACTTCTAAACTGCATTGTTGGAATTGTAATGAGATGGGTCATCTCAAGCGGGACTGTAAGAGGAAGTCACAGCCGACATCGTCGTCCGGGAAACTAGTTTGCTTTGGTTGTGGTATGAAAGATGTGATCCGGCCAAATTGTCCCCGTTGTTCAAAAAACTGAGGAGTGGAATTCGACAGTCGGACCGCCGTAACTCCCACACTCACTATTTCTCGAAGGTCCCGAAACCATCTTCAGCCGAGTGGAAGACATGGCTTGAGAAAGTTAAAATTTTCTATAGGTCATATACAAAGGCGAACAACTCGGTTGCGGAAGCGGTTGTGAAGAAAAGTGATGCTATTTTCGTTGAGAAAAAGGGTGATAATAGGCCCTTTGTTTCTGTCAAGATTTTTGGTAAGTTGATAGTTGCGCTTCTCGATACATGTGCAAGTCATACGGTCTTGGGACGTGATGGTATGCAGTTATTGGATCTCTTCGGATTGAAGGCAAGGGAATGTTTCGATATGAATCTTAGGACAGCTGATGGGACTATCCAACATATTGAGGGTTATGTTCATATTCCTTTACAGCTGGATGATGTCGTGAAAGTTGTGGAAGTACTAGTAGTACCTTCGTTGGCACACAACCTCATATTGGGAGCAGATGTTTGTCGAGCTTTTGATATTACTGTGAAATTCGGCACAAGCTCGTACTTCGTTGGGACGAAGAACCTGAATACAACCTTTCCATCGAATTCTGATGTTCCTTTGTTTTCTATGGAGAAAATTCGTGATAGGTCTACTTCGAATTCTAGTGAAATGGAGGTGCTGAATGAGGTTATAACTGAATTTCATACTTTATCTTCGTCTAAACCAGGCAGGACCAATAAGTGTTTTCATAAAATTGACACCGGCGATGTGGAACCGATAAAACAAAGGCATCACGTCATGTCACCCTACAAGTTGGATGAGTTGAACAAAGAACTTGATAAAATGCTTGAATGGGGAGTGGTAAGGCCTTCTACTAGTCCATGGGCTAGCCCCGTGTTGATTGTGGAAAAATCCGATGGTGGATCCCGATTCTGCTTTGACGGCAGGAAGTTGAATTCTGTCACGAAAAAGTGTGCATACCCACTTCCTATTGTTGATCACATATTGAACAAGTTATCTGGTGCCAAGTTTTTAAGCGGTATCGATCTTAAATCAGCTTTCTGGCAAATCCCGTTGGATCCAAGCTCATGTGAAAAAACGGCTTTTGTTGTACCGGGCCGTGGATTATTCGAATTCACGGTTATGCCCTTCGGTCTATGCAACGCTGCACAAATGCTCCAGAAATTGATGGACTCCGTATTGGGACCTGAGCTTGATCCGTACGTCTTTGTTTACCTCGATGACGTCATTGTGGCCACTCCAAGTTTCGAAAAACACATAGAAATTCTACGTCTTGTTTTCAGCAGAATGAAAGACGCCAACTCAACAATTAACATCGATGAATGCATGTTTTGTAGGACCAGTTTGAAATATCTAGGATTTGTAGTCGATCGTGCAGGGTTACGTACGGATCCTGATAAGGTGAAAGCCATGTTGGACTATCCAGTTCCGAAGACAGCCACTGAAGTGAAAAGGTTCCTCGGGATGTGTAGCTGGTATAGGAGATTCGTTAAAGATCACTCATCTGTGACGGCTCCCATCAATGCGGTCTTGAAAGGTAAGAAAAAATCCCAGAAGATAGAGTGGACCAAAGAAGCCAATGAAGCTTTTTGTCGTTTGAAGCAAATTTTGGTTACCGCCCCTATCCTTGCTACCCCAGACTTCAATAAGGACTTTTGTATCCAGTGTGATGCTTCAAATGTAGGCCTTGGCGCTGTATTGACGCAAGATGATAACGGCAAGGAAGTCGTTGTGTCTTTTGCATCCAGATCTCTCACTGAAGCAGAAAGAAAGTTCACTGTAACGGAAAAAGAATGCGCTGCTGTTCTTTTTGGAGTAGAAAAGTTTCGGCCCTATATAGATGGAGTCCGTTTTTCTGTTCTAACAGACCATAGTTCACTCTTGTGATTGAGTAACTTAAAAAATCCTACAGGTCGACTAGCCAGATGGGCAATGCGGCTAAGTCAGTACGACATGGTAATACTTCATAGAAAAGGCGCACTGAACGTCGTTCCAGATGCTCTCTCCCGAGCACCCGTGGAAACTTGTGTCTTGGAAGTACAGCAGAGCGAAAAAGACGCAGATCCCTGGTATCATCGTATGATTGGGAAGGTCTCTGAATGCCCGGAAAAATTTTCCGATTGGAAAGTTATGGACGGCTTACTGTACCGTCACGTTCCTTTTGCTTTGGGTTTGCGCACCAATTTCAGCGATTGGAAATTGGTAATCCCGAAAGGACAAAGAGTATCTGTTTTCAATTCGTTTCACGAAGTTCCTACGGCCGCACATTTGGGCGTCTATAAAACCGCAAAGAGGATTCGCGAGGTTTACTATTGGCCTCGATTGTTGCAGGATGTGAGGAAGTTTGTGAGGAGGTGCAGAGTCTGTGCTGCTCAAAAGGTCGAGTCTACGTCCCGTGTCGGATTTATGGGCCATCCTAAACGAGTCTCTTTCCCCTGGCAATACATATCGGTTGATATTATAGGACCCCTTCCGAGAACAAAAAACGGAAACTCATTCATTTTAGTTGTATCTGACTACTTCACTAAGTACTGTTTAGTACATCCTATGAAGGCGGCAAAGACCTCTCCTATATTGAAGTTCATAGAAGAGCAAGTTTTTCTGGTATTCGGCTCCCCTCAAATAATAGCATGTGATAACGGCGTTCAATTTACCTCCCATGTTTTCAGGGATTTAGCTAAACGGTACGGGTCAAAAATACATTATAACGCCAATTACCATGCTCAAACAAATGCAGTAGAGCGTGTGAATCGGGTCTTAGAAACAGCCATACGGTCGTATTTGGATGTTTCAGATCACCGAACATGGGATCAGGAGCTCCAGAAAATAGCTTTCGCTCTGAGAACAGCCGTTCACGAGGCTACTGGTTATTCTCCAACTTTCTTAAATTTTGGTCGTTACGTCCCAGCGGATGGACAGTATTATGGTCGATTGCAATCCGTTGATGATATTGATTTGATCAACATCAACAGGAAGGAATATGGTTCGGAAATTGATCGACTTCCCCAGTTCTATTCTGATGTTCGCAGGTCATTATCTGAAGCGTATAAAAAAAACTCTAGACATTATAACTTGAGGAAGCGTCCATCTGATGTTTACCGCGTCGGTGACAAGGTCTGGAAAAGGAATTTTGTCTTGTCGAATAAGGCAGAACACTTTGCTTCAAAGTTGGCACCAAAATTTGTCCTCTGTACCGTGAAGAGGGTGGTGTCTAAACTGGTATACGATCTAGTCGGGGAGGATGGAAAACATCTTGGCAAGTTTCATGTGAAGGACTTGAAACCTTATACGGGATCCGAGTCGGACTGATTGTATGAAAATGGATATAAATGTGGCAACGAATGGTGCATGAGTGTTTATGAAGTATGATTGAGATATCGGTCGGGAATTTGGCGAGTTCAAGATATGTTCATATGGAACTTGATGTTATGTTTTTTGGAATCCAAGGATCACTCCGGAAATTCACTCCTAAATTGCGTGGTGTCTCTAGACATCGAAATCTCTCAAAGAAGTAGGTGAGGCATTCGAATATTTTTTTGCTAGGTTATTCCGAGTTTAGGTATGTTATATATGTATATAGTGTTATACGTTTGATAGTTTCAAATGAGAGTTAAAATATTTCAGTGATCTGAAATATTTTTGCTCAGGAAGGGGGGGTGTGTAACGGTTCAATTCCGCGGTATCCCGTAGAGGAGACGACCTGTATACTCAGCGGTAGGGATTGGCATTCCGAAAAAACTGTTTACCTCGGTTTCCTCGCTGCAAAGTTTCTGTGGTCGATCGAGCAACCTGAGACTCGAAATCGCGGATATTCGGTGACGAGATATCAAGTAGGCCGAACCGAAAAAGGTCGTTGTTCAATGCCACAATAGTGAAAAGTGATTTTTCGTTGTTGGCTGGAATGTGTGCCTAATGAGAACTAAGGTAATGGATTCTCTTTCAATAATTTTCACTGTTGCAACTTCGCTTGTCGAAGCCATTTGCGTGAACGAAACTCTCGTTTCAGGCACGTAGCACAACCCTTACGTAACTCTGTGAGTTTGGTACGGCATTGATCCTCAACCTAGGATCTGAGTACTGGGGTATGACTTTCTTTCGACCTATCAACCTTCACCCTACGCCCTAAGCAAGAGTCTCATCTGCCACAACCTGGGGTATTAGATAACCATCCTGTTGCGTTGCCACCTAATCTCGTGTCAAAGTAACTTTGCTGGTCAGGTAGCTGTCAGTTGGGCGAGGAGTATACAATTTCTCAGGCTTATTCGGGAGTTCCACCCAAATATGACAAAGGAGAAGCAGTCTGAGTAAACGTAGGAATTTTCTTCTGAGCGCTGAGTGAGTACGTCGTTTCGTCTATTGGTACCTATAATAAAGAAGAAAACCTGTGTTTTATTATTAACTTAGTTGTTGGAGTTTACGTAATTTATCGTTTCTATTTATAATTTATTTATTTATAATAATTTATTGGGAAATGATTTTTATATCCGTGTATACCGGTCTACAGCTGTAGATTGATCGTTTGATATTCTGGCCAGAAATTTTCCCTTTTATTATTCATTGTGTATTTAGATAATCAAACTAGTCTTTATTCCCCATACCATTATATCTGATTAACAGTATTTGCAATTTTCTGAAAACTCAATAGTAGTTTTATAAACAATACCCGATTCACCCAGATTTCGGATATTTTCTAATTGAATTTATTGTTTTACAAGGCATCAACGTTTTGTACCTTTTCTCTATTGATATTTTGAGGAATTATATATTCTGAAATTGATATGCACCTTATTTTGTTTGGTTCCCACTTCCTCGTGGATTATTATCCGCTGGCGCCCATTCCCTAGTTACAAAAATTTTAACAAAAAAAAAATATAATTCTTTTCTATCTGTTTTTGAAAGCGTCACATCGATCGAAAGTTTAATTTGATCTTTCAAGGCATTAATGGCAGTTTTCTGGTTTTCAATAACCATGTCTTTCTGAAGCAATAGTTCTTTGAGATACTTGTTTTCAATTTTATGTTCACTAGTGCTATACACTTCCTTGGCACTTTCGAATGACCCATCAAGGTCACCATCGTCTTTGGTTTCACAACAAATCACTGTTGACTCGTCAATATAGTTCACGTTCTTGAGTTGTTTCAGGCAGCCACTGTGTGATAATATTCCACAACTGATACACTTCAACCCACTTTTTGCTATATTATTACAACGTTTACATGGAGCTAAGGTCGGTTCGTGTTTAGCTCCCGCCATCTTGAATTTTGAATGAAATAGTTATCGGCTCCCTCGTCTGAACTGGACCACAGATATATCGCAGAGCGGTTTATCCTTTTTGGATTTGGCCTTTGAATCTCCAGGCTTCCAATTCGAAACATCTTCATTTGTCAATAATTTTCATAGTTTGAATCACATTCATTGAAAAACATCTTACCCCTTTGAACAGATGCCACTGCTGCCTCAGAACGAGATGCCTCAGTGGTAATTGTTGTGATGAAAGGTTCATCTATATCTTGATTATTTCGGACTTCATGAGCTAATGTCAATGAGTCAGGTGTTGTAAGGTCTGAAATATGAATTTATATCAAAGTTCTGTATGAACCAACTTGGAAAAATCCAATAAAACTATTCTAAAATTCCCTCCAAATCATTTCAAAAATATACCTACCTTGAGCTAAGGCTTCAGCTCGATTATCTGTTACCAAACAAAGTAAATATTTTCCCCGAGACATTTTATTTGTTATCAAATGAACACAAAGTATATTTCAAAATGTAGTTGGCGGACCGAGCAAGTCTTTGCATGTCTACGCACGCCAAGTAACTAAGAAAAATAACTAAACTTACCACCGACTACCGCAGTTTTAGCATGCGCGAATTCATACATGGAAACAATATGACATGTGATGTTTAGGAAAAGAGCAGTATCTGGCAAGATACTTCCTCATGTCTCGATATAACAGCAACAAAAAATACAAATATTGAGGTAAAAGGCAGTAACAAATGAAAGAAGTAGATACTGCCTGTTGCGTATTCGAACTCTGTGGCTTCAACCCCCTGTGTTCCATCCTGTTGGTGCCGCTACCTACGATGAGGGCTGACTGAGGCTAGTCGAATCCATTGAAAAACAACTTGTTTGTCAACAATTTTTAGATTTGACGTTAATCAATCCTAACATTTTTCGATTTAGAACTGTATACGGTTTTTATCAGTTTCTGAAAATAAAGCGTTAGAAGTGAATGTGGTATACATAATACAGTCCACTCATACCAATTCCGAACCACATTAAACATTTTGGTCCATGGAACAGGATTTATTTCCAGTGGTAGACGTCACACGTAGAGATTCACGGCTTGACTTGATATTCAAGCTACTTGTCTTGACTTGAAATCAAGTCAAGCTCGAGTCAAGTAGTATTTTTTCAATATCAAGTCAAGTCAAGTAATAATTTTTCAAGTACTTGAAAAATCAAGTACTTCTATCAAGCTACTTGATTTTTAGCAGTTTTATAAATGATGAAAATAATGAGAATGAACGTTGCGCGAAACACTTTTATTCATGAAACCAAAGAAGAACCAAAAAATAAACTCTCAAAATGTAAACACAAATCAAATCTCAATAAAACATAACAAAAGGCAAAATATTAAAAAATTGTTTCTTAATATTGAGAAACCTCCATGCATCTTCTTATTTCATCATTTTCCATCCAGGATTTAAGGCACATGAGGCATCTTATGGATTTGTCGCCTAATCTATTGCGGCTTTTTGTTACTGTCAGGGCAGCCCTGGAGAACTGTCTTTCAACAGGAGCTGAAGATGCTGGCGTTGATAAAAAATCTTTCGCCATTTTGACCAAGTTTGGGAAAATGTTTTCGTGCCTCTTCCACCATTGTAATATATCTTCAGAACTGTCAGCACGTGGTTCAGACAGGAATTTGTCTATTTCATAACGCCAAGCCATTTCATTTGCTCGATTCACAGGAGATTTTTTGAATAAACTTAGGAGATCGATGTCAAATTCACTGGATTCGTCCTTTGTAGATGAAGATGATGCTGTTGTGCTCTGTAGACCTGCTGGCTGAAAATATTTTGTTTTAAAAATATCTTCAAAGTGTTTAACTGCTTCCTTTTCCCCAACTTGTATTGGAGAATGTTTCACTTCAGCTCGGGGATCTAAGATTAATACAACACAGTACATCCAGTTGGTTCTTTGGTAATGTTTGATGATTTTATCTTTAGCCGCTTCAATACTCTGAACGAATTTTTCATCAGTCTCATTTCTACTTGGATTATCGAGTTCAATAGCCCATTGTTCTAGCTTATCCAGGAGCATATTTATACCAATTATCGCCATCGGAAGTGTGCAATATGCTTCACCCTCTAATGTTCTGGAAATTGTCTTGAAACTGTTCAGATATTCACAAACTCGATCTATTATCGACCACTCTCTGTCTGTAGGCTTTAAAGTTTTCATATTTTCTGTGTTATCACAACGAATGTTTATAGACTTTTTCATATTCAGGCCCCATCTCAGCATATCCAAAGTTGAATTCCATCTTGTTATGACATCTAATTTTGGCATAGCCATTTTTAAATTCAGAGTAGTGCAAAATTTTTCGAAATCGTTGCGCAGTTTTTCAGAATTTTTCAACTTCTTTCCAAGACAATGAATTTTTTTTTATTAGAGATAGCGAATTTAGATCTCCAGTTATATCATCACTGTCCCATAGGTTAGCATCTGTTTCTGCCTCTTGAAACTCAGAATTCGGATCAAGTATTTTTATGAAATCTCTTGCCCTCAAATTTAAAATATGCGCAAAACATACAAAGTGACTATTTTTAGGGTCAATGTCAGAAATAAAGCCTTTAAGTTCTTTCATGAATGTGAAATTGCTGTTTGTATTGTCGGTTGTAATTCCTTGCACAGAATTTGTTAAATCGTAGAATTCCAAGGTGTCAGCAAAAAAGTTTGCTATACATCTGCCAGTATGTTGTCTATGAGCCGAAACAAAATCCAAAAGGATAGCATGCAGTTTCCAATTATTATCAATGAAATGAGCAGTAATTCCATAGTATCCTTCCATATTGAAAGAAGACAGCCATCTATTGTGAGTGAGATTTTAGATTCATATTTATTCAGTGAACTTTTAAGGGTATTCTGTGCTGAGCCAAACATTTCCATTGCCAAAGAATTCATTTTATTCCTACCAGGCAAAATTGCGTTAGGATTCAAGTACTTATAAACTTTTGAAGTTATATCGTCCTCGAAAAAATTGAACGGTAGGTACTTTTTCACCACATACTCCACAAGTAGCTTTTGAAACTTATCTTGCTGGAAATCCTGAAAATGAAGAAAAAATCAAATATATATATATATATATTAACGTATTTACGGATTATAATTTTTGTTTTAAGAAGGTATCATTATTTCTTATACGACAACATCACCCGAAAATAACAAAATTCGCACTCTTTGGTTTTTTATAAATTACTAAATTTCGAACGTGCACAGAAATATTTCCACACATGTGGGGATAAAAACATGTTCGTACATGTGTGGAAAGTAATATTTACCACATGTGAGTGGCCTAGAATCAAAACCGGCAATGTCCCACTTTCATAGTTTTGAGAAATGAGCGAAAAACTGCTCTGAGTTTATTATATATAGTAACGAAAGGGAGTTTGTATTAATTTGAAGTGAATATTATTATAAACAATAAATAATAATAATTTTGCTTCAATTTTTTAGGCTATTAGCAGAATTTAATGAATAAATATGGATATTGCCGGTTTTGTTTCTGAGAGGGTGACTTAGCCGGTTTTGTTACTGAAATAGATTAAACTGACCCATAATATATAAATCAAGAAAACACGTAGTAATTATTGACTTGGTACTTCATTCAAATGAAAAGAGACTCCTTGATAAAGAAAAAAAAAACTGAAAGGTAATAATAAAATTAGTTAAACAAGGACTGATGGAATTTCCGGAATGTATTCGCAGGTGGGTTCCTCTTCATTTCGAAGTTGTTCTGCCAACTCTTCTTGATTTTCTGAGTTTTTCTGATGATTGGTATTGATGATACCTTCATAAAATTTGAGTTCGTCTAGATTTCTCCAGTCATTTCCAAAGTGTTTGGTTAGTAGATTGTTAACATCAACTATTTTCAAATTATTGACCTGCTGAAGATCGCTATTTATTTTATCAGGAATTATCATTGAAATTGCTTTCCCTCTTTTAGTGATTCCTTTAAAAACATATAATCCACTTCACCCCTTACCAGAATATTTCCAGAAGTATTGCTCTTCTTAAGATGAAACCGTTTTGTAATTTGAAATGGGAAATGCCATGATCCCGGCAGTTTGAGAATATTTTTGACACTTTGTTTCCAATCGTAAACGGAGCAACCTTCGCCCATATGAACCACTGTTCCAATCTTTGAAAATATTTTTAGATAAACTTCAGGTTGCGTTATTACTTCTAGCTTTTTTATATCCCTCTAAATGTTACCGAAGACTCTGTCGGCTGGCAAAAATGAATGGCCTACCACAGGAAAAATTACTTCCAAACTTTGGACATTCATCGGGACCTCACTTGCAAGCCATTTGCAACACATTCCGATTAAAGTGGTATTTTTGTTTTGCATGGCCGCTGCATCCATCTGCCATAAGTCTTACAGTTTTCGGATTTGTACCAAAATTTATTTTTGTTAGTCGGTCAAACACACATGATGCAATTTCATTTGAGCCCTTTCCAAATTCATTTTCAGTCCAGTAATATGAGAAAACATTTTCTTTTGTAAGTTTCGATTTCGATGAACCCTGTACTATTGTAGAATTGTACAAGTACAACTGCCGTGAATAGTAGGCACTTCGGTCTGGTACTTTTGGAAGGACCAAGTTTTTTTGGCAATCGAATGATATGGTTACCAAATCTTCTCTAGCTTCTCCTAATAGGCGAACAAACGCATCTGCCCTTAGTTTGTGTATTTTTCTTTCTGTTAATGAAGTTTTTTTTTCTGCTTCATCTGTACATCGTTTAATCTTTTCTGTATATTGAAGACACGTGGAGCAGACATCAGTGCGAGGTGTTGAAAAGCTCAAATTGTACTTGGTATTGAAGATTGTTCGAAAATAGGACAATTTCACTCTTTTCTCTGCTGAGGACTGCTCATCATACATTTTGTACATTTTTTGAACAGACAAATCCGAGGGAAGGTATAGCCTTCTTGTAGTTGAATGGCAGTAATGTGATTTTATGCCTTCGAACTTATTGATGAACTTTTGAACAGCCAATTTTTTATTTTCGAATTTAGGGGTCTTTCTGTCTCCACCTCTATGTTCTACAGGTGCCTGACCAGTTGTCGCAAAATTCTTCATTACATGAGATAAACGATGCTTCGTTATCATCAGTATATTCAAAAAAGCTGACTGACAAACAGGAATGGTCTGCTTCAGGGAGTTCCTCACATAACATTTTACACTGGTTGTTTTGGCTTGGTGACTTCCGGTCCTTGGACGTCGACGTTTGCAATGTGCAACAGAACAATACTTCAATATGAACGAATCTTGCAAAAGTTTGTCTTTTGTCGCATAATATGCATCGTGAAATGTTTTAATCTCTCTCATGGTTAACAATGAACATTGATAGGATTTCGTACTGTGCCCACAAGTTGGATATTGAGGCAACTGTTTCGGAGAGTACCTGAAAAATAAATGATTTACGTTTCAAATACAGAACATCGTGAACGTTTTCATGATCAGTTGAACGCAAAAACTGCTTTTCCTATAAAAAAGATGATAATTTACCTGATTTTCTTGCGGATATCACATTTCCAAGTGGTTGGGTCACGCAATATTTTTCGAGCTTTCTTCCTGTCAACAGGGGCAACAAGCACTTCCATTACTAAATTCTAGTAAACCTTAGCAAGGTGCTAACAACAATAATTATTGGAATAAAGTAATAAACAGCCAACAACGATACTAACTCGTTAAAAATAATAATGAAACGCACATGATCCTATGATGACTGTCGTGACTTCCACGCCAATTCCTGATTGGCCGAAATGGACATTACCGCTTATGATTCTAAAAGACGTATGGACATTGCCGGTTTGGTTTCTGAGCATGAGTTTTGAGGCTTATTTTGCATTGGATATTGCCGTTTTTGTTATAAACTCAATGGTTATTGTAGGAGAAGAGAATATTACGGAAATTTTGATGTATGCAACTCATTCTACAGAAAAATGGACATTGCCGGTTTTGATTCTAGGACACTCATGTGTGGTAAATACTTTCCACGCACGTGAAGAAAATAATGTGTAATAATTACAAAATTTAACACAAATCTCGAACAAAATTAATTGCGTTCGTAGGAAAAATAGTGTACACAACTGGTAAGAAATAAGAAAGTGACTTTCTTACACTCGTGAGATTTTTTCAATCGGATATCGCCACGTTCAAATCAAATTGCCTCGTGTAAAATGTATCACCTTCTACACTAGTTGTGTCATATTAATACTATTCTGTGAAACCCTATTTCAGCGATAACTTGGCTAAAGGCTAATTATTGAGGGATTAGCATTGTTTGGTTGCAAATTCCGCTACACAGTGGCATATAAGCAGCAGCGAGTCTATGCAATGTTAATATATTCAATATTTTCTATACCTGCTTTTGGAGATAAATGATAATATAAAATAACTTACCCTTTCATTTGTAGTACTGCCACTACCACTTAGCCAACTTAAAATCGTAATTTCCTTATTGGTACTGGTGCTTGTAGAGGAACTTGCACGGGAATTCGAATGTTCTACTTCACCAAAATTTTGTTCATAGATTTTAGAATGTTTGAATTGCAAATGCCTTTTTAATGCAGATGTTCCACAATTTTTCATTTTCAGTACGGTGAGTTTCGTTGTGCAAAGCGTGCATTTCCCTTGCTTATCAGTCTCTTTCGTACTCTTCGGATCTTGTTCAAGAATGAAATAATCCGTGACTTTTTTATTTCCATTAGTTTTAGTTATTTTGTGTGCTGGCTCTTGCACGAGTTCACGATCTTCGGATTGAGAAGTATTTTCCTCCAACACATATTCTGACTCGCTGGTCTCTGATTCCATTATTTCCGATAATTTACTAATTTTTTTCCGCAAGGCACAGGTTTTAACACTTAGGTAATTTTGTGATATAACAAGTCACACACTTTGACAACACTACCATTCATCAGATTCACCTAAAGCGTGTATGTATGCATAATAAGCAAGGTTTGTTCTCAGGGTGCCGTCACACAGGATTGCCAAAATGTAACACACACGTAACACTGCGTTACACCACGGCGGGAATCTCAAAACTATTTCTAGAGCTCCATCTTTTCCTCGAGTTCCATCATATGAGAATAAAGAGAGTTCCGGCTGTGAAAGTTCCATATTTCGGAACAAATTATAGCAGAAATAACGAAAGAAGAGAATTGAACCATATTTTCATGATAAAATATGCTTTATTATGGGTGAAATATGCTTTATTATGGGTGAATTATAAAATATCACAAACTGTTCTAAAGCAACTAAAAGATTCGATGTGAAGAAAAACACAAAAAAGGAACAAAGATTTTCAAATATCAGTCTTCTTTGATGTCCAAAGCGGAGGACTAGTATTAAAAAAAAATTCAAATGAAAAACAACACAGAAATGGAACGAAACATATGGACCATGTTCTCTCTGATATCTTGATGCAAAGAAAAAATTTCTTTTGTGATTTATCCACCAGAACAAATAAAAAAATATCAAATGTAAAAACAACACAAAAGAGAACTCCTAAACTCTTTAAAAAATAGACAAAAAACAGACACCACAGAAACGGAGTTGCCACTCTATGTAATATTTTTCATCAAACAAATAATATAGAGTTGCCTGTAAAATTCTCACTTGTTTCGCTATACAATAGCTTCCTCAAGCAAGAACATTATCATAATGTTCCTGCTTGAGGAAGCTATTGTATAGCGAAACACGTGTCGTAGTTTAGTAAACCCGAATAAAGTGAGAATTTTACAGGCAACTGTATATTATTTGTTTAATATGGATTCTCATCAAGTAACGGCCACTTCCATTCAATTTTTTATCAAATTCAGTGGTAGTTTGTGTGAAATACTTTACTCATAGACTTAGGATCAGGACATCAGAAACCCGATTCTTTTTCACGAATTCGTTCATCGAATCGTTTAGAATATGCCAATATTTCGGTAGAGCAAATGGCACGCCACAGGCCACAGTTGAGCTACTCGACAATCGAATTCGTGAAATAGAATCGGGCCTCAGTTTGTGGTGTTTTACAACCTCTCTAAAATTATTTGACACTTTTGACATTTTATAATTTTATTCAATGTCAGCGTGAGTAAAATGCTGAAATGTAACATACAGGGTGCCAAATGTAACAAAAGTGCAAGACTGCGCGATTGATTCAGTCCGCAGAGCTCAGGGTACCTCCTTATTTTGTTTGAGCGCGAGCGAGCTTGCAGAAATATACGCTGTGCGACACGTGCGTATCAAGATCAAGTAATATCAAGTAGCTTGATTTCAAGTCAAGTTATAAATATCTCAAGTCAAGTCAAGTATGTAAATTTTCACAAGCTTGATTTTCAAGTCAAGTAGTTTGTTAAAATGTCAAACTACTTGATGAATCTCTGGTCACACGTGTTCACCGATCCAACGGCCAAGTGAGTCCTTTCCATACCATTTTCCTCTTCCTCAATATACTCCTTGTTTCGATTTGCAAGCAGACACTTTTCCAGTAATTACATTGAACTGTACATTTCATCGATTCAGTTCTCTCTTTGGTAATTCTCGTGTTGTTTCATTGATTTCATATCGTTCAAAATGACTGAACACTTGGAAAAACTCAGAAAGAAGCGTGGTGTTTACAAATCTAAATTGACGATTTTCAATAAATTCATAGATCAACTATTAAGCAAATACCCTGATAAACAGATTGAAGATTCCAATGATCTCCTTGAGCTGCAGCTAAGGCTGGAGAGAGTGGGTAGATTAATTGAGGATTATGACGAGATTCAAACCGAAATCGAGATATCAAATTTTTGCGATAGTGAAACTGCAAAACCAGAGCGGGAAGCATTCCAGACTAGTTTTTTCGCATGCGTTGCTAAAGCTAAAGGAATCTTAATTGCAAATGATAATGTAGGTAAGGAAGAGGTAGATGTTCTTAGTACGAAATCTGTTGCATTCAATCACGAGGTCGATAATAAAATTGAGATTAGGGAAACTCGTTTACGTGAAGTGAAATTAAAGGTCTTCAATGGCTCTTTAGATCCATGGCCCGAATTTAGAGATACTTTTGAATCTCTCATAAATAATCGAAAACATATTTCAGATATAGAGAAATTTCATCATCTCAAGAGGCACATTAGTGAAGAAGTAAATATACACATAGGTAGTCTAGATTATACAAGCGAAAACTACAAACACGCATGGGACGCAATATGCAAACGATATAATAACTCTACCTAATTAATCGATCATCATTTAGAACGGCTTGTCGAAATAGAAAAACTAGAAAGCGCCACAGCAACGGGCATTCGTAAAATCTTAGATAGCACGACTAATAGGTTGAAGGCTTTGAAAACTCTAGGGGAAAGCACTGAGCACTGGGATACGTTCATTATATTCTTGATGGCATCTAAATTAGATGAAGACACGCGCGCGAAATGGCAAGAACATTAACAAAACTATAAACGGATAACTTTAGAGAACCTATCAGATTTTTTTGAAAAACGCGCCATTCTACTTTCTGGTATCGAGAGAGCGCACTTCGCTAGTTCTAAACTCAATTTAGCGACAAAAGGTTCTTTTTCAACGCATAAAAATAGTAACGCGAGGCGTGATGACAAGCCCAGTAAAGTAAAATCATTTGTTAGTTCGAACGACTTGAATTCAGTCCCATCTATCATCTATCAAATGCGCTTATCGCAAAAATCCGCATTTTATCAGTGAATGCTCGGATTTCAAATGGTTTCAATTCACGAAAGACTTGAACGCGTAAAACAAAAGGGACTTTGCATAAACTTTAGGAACTGGTCATATGGTGCGCCAGTGCAGGTCAAGCTCATGCAAAATTTGTAAGTCCAGGCATCACACCCTACTTCATATAGATAAAACAACCAACTCGAACACCGAAAGTGAACGCAATCAACAAGTAACAGAAACTGTTACGGCCTTTTCAGCTCATAATGTTCGCCACAGTCAAGTAATTCTTTCGACAGTAATAGTACGGGTCCGCGACAGATTCAACAAAGTGCATTTTGCTCGTGCACTATTAGATGCAGGATCACAAAGCAGTTTCGTAACCGCCGAACTTTGCGATAATCTTCAATTGGAAAAGTTCAATACGCAACTCGTAGAGGGGGGCCTAAATGCTACCTATTCTCAAATCAGATATCGTTGCGATTTGAATATAAAATCAAGTATAAACAACTTCTCATTAGATGTTTCGTGTTTGGTAGTTCCCCGAATAACTAGTGACCTGCCCAACTTTGAAATTGATTTGAAAACATTCGATATACCCCGTAACATTCAGTTAGCTGATCCCGAATTCCACATTACGAACAAAATTGACATTTTAATAGGGGCAGACCACTTTTGGGAAATCATTTGCGTAGGGCAAATGAATTTAGGTCTTCACGGTCCTATTCTGCAGAAAAGTAGGTTTGGTTGGATAGTTGCGGGTCCCATTCAAGCTAGTAGTTTTCCCGTGGTAAATTGCAACCTTTCAAAGAATATAAGAATAGATAAACAATTAGAGCGTTTCTGGTCGATAGATTAATTTCCCAATTCGAAGGCATTGTCGCAAGAAGAAACGGCAGCTGAAATGCATTTCGTAAATAATACAAGGCGAGACAAAAACAGGCGCTTCGTAGTGAAAATTCCATTTAAACTTAGTCCCGAGTTGCTAGGGGATTCTTCTGAAATTGCGAGAAGGCGTTTTCTCAATTTAGAACGTAAACTACAGAGAAATCCTGCATTTGGGAATCAATACAAAAACTTCATTGACGAATATCGCACACTCGGACATATGGTAAAGGTAACTGAACCCGATAACGCTAAAATTTCATACTACATGCCGCGTCACGGTGTCATTAAAGAAGCTAGTCTATCAACCAAACTTAGAGTTGTCTTCGATTCGTCTTGCGCAACCACAAGCGGATACTCTTTGAATGACCTTCAATTAACCGGACCGACCATTCAGTCTGATTTGTTCTCAATTCTGCTACTTTATAGAAAACATAATTTCGTAATCGCGGTAGATGTCGAAAAAATGTATCGTATGTGCTTAGTAGATCCTTCGCAGAGATCATTGCAACGAATTCTTTGGCGTGATAGTCCCGACAAACCAATAGACAAATACGAATTGACCACCGTCACATACGGCACTTTCTCTGCTGCCTTCTTAGCCATTCGCTGTCTCTATCAGCTAGATATAGAATACGAGGATGTCGCAGTTGCTGAAGTAATCAAAAATCACTTTCATGTTGACATGTTAACTGGGGGCTCTACAGTAGCAGAAACAGTAGAAATCGCAAATAAAGTTGTCAGAGTTCTTAAATCAGGAGGTTCAACCTTCGTAAATTTGTATCGAATAGTTCAGAGGCTCGGAAACTTTCAGTATCGACAAATGACACTCAACTCATGGATCTTGGCGTGAATGAAAACGCGAAAACTCTAGGTATGTTATGGAACGCTTTCACAGATTGCTTTTTTTTCAAGATAACGACACGAAGTTCTAACAAGCTCACGAAGCGTACAGTTCTCTCGGAAACATCTCAAATATTTGATCCATTAGGACTCCTCAGTCCATCCATAATTCTAGCCAAGCTCATTTTACGTGATATTTGGATGGAAAAAATCGATTGGGATGAATCCTTATCGTCAAGCCTACACACGCGTTAGTTACGTTTTCGAGATGAATTGCAGGATCTCAATGACCTCGCTATCCCCAGAAAACTAATTTGCCCTATTTCCGAATCAATAGAAATTCACGGATTTTCTGATGTGTCTTCGCTTGCGTACGGAGCGTGCGTCTATATAAAATCAGGAAATTCTCTAGGCGAAACTTCTGTAAATTTGGTTTGTGCCAAATCCAAAGTTGCGCCTCTGAAGGTTCAAACCATTCCCCGTCTAGAACTTATTGCTTCTCTACTCATGTGTCGAATGGTCGACAAGGTGAATAATTCGTTGAAACTCAAAGTAGACCGCGTAGTGTATTGGACTGATTCGACTGTAGTTCTAGGTTGGATAGCGACTCCGGCCAATTTATTACAAGTTTTCGTTGCCAACCGCGTCGCGGCTATCCAAGAGCTGAGTGACATTACAGCTTGGCGTCACGTGCCCACAGAACATAACCCCGCTGACTATGTCTCGCGTGGTGTTACACCCGGTGTGCTCAAGTCGTTAAACATTCACTGACCGAAGTGGTTACAAGAGAGTGAGAAATCTTGGCCACTTTTGCCAAAAAACTCAACAATTCTCCCGGAACTCAAAAAAGTCATTCTTTCTCACAAGGCTACAATAGAGAATTTCGATATTCTGGATAGATATTCCAATCTAGCAAAAATCCGTAGAATAATAGCATATTGTCTAAGATTCAAGAAAAATTGTTTCAGTCGCAAAGATCAACGAGAATTAGGCCCAGTCACGCATGACGAAATCATCAAAGCAAATTTTCGACTAGTTCTAATAACGCAAGCCTTGACATTCGCGGAGGATATCAGTACAATTCGCGATGGCAAGCATTTAAAGCGCGATTGCAAAATTCTCCAAATGCCGATTCACTAAATTACTATTCGAATTAGAACATAAGAGGTTAATGCACGCTGGACCCCAGTTGCGCATATTCGACAAGAATACTGGCCATTCGCTGGCCGTAACCTAGCTCGTAAAACCGTACACGAATGTGTGACGTGTTTCCGAACCAAACCCACTATGATCAACCCTCTTATGGAAAACTTACCAGCGTACAGAGTAAATCCTTCGCCTCCATTTTTTATATCATCAGTAGATTACGCGGGCCCTTTCAAGATCAAAGACCGGCAAGGTCGCGGCTGTAAAATGAGCAAGGTCTACGTTAGTATTTTTGTCTGTTTCGCTACACGCGCTGTTCATATCGAGTTGGTATCTGATCTAACCAAAGACTCATTTATTGCCGCATTTAGACGTTTCATAGCAAGGCGAGGAAAACCGTCTCGAATGCATTCCGACAACGGTACGAACTTTGTCGGATCTTTTAATGAACTTCAAGAACTCGGCATTTTCCTCCGGGATAATGCTTTAATCATTGCTGAAACTATAGAAAACGAAGGAATTTCTTGGTCCTTCATTCCAGCGGCTTCTCCGCATTTCGGTGGCCTTTGGGAAGCTAGCGTGAAATCAATGAAACATTAATCGATACGGATAGCAGGAAACGCATTGCTTACCTTTGAGCAGTTTTACACGCTGTTAGTGCAAATCGAAGCAATCCTAAACTCCCGACCCATGCATCCCTTATCTTGTGACCCATCAGACCTCAACCCTCTTACACCCTCTCACTTCATCATCGGCCGTCCTATGGTGTCTATCGCGGACACCAACTTACTAACAGTACCAGAAAATCGGCTGAAACATTATGAGCGGATTCAGCAGCTCCAACAGCACTTCTGGACTCGTTGGTCTTATATAAAATATATATCCGAACTTCAAGTACGTACAAAGTGGCGGACCAATCAAGGTGCAGTGAAGAAAGACGATCTAGTCGTCATCAAGGACGATGACCTACCTCCATTCAAATGGGCCCTCGGAAGAATTGTTGCAGTACATCCCGGAAAAGATGGCATTTCCAGAGTGGCTACAATCCGGACTAAAACAGGACTCTTCAAGCGAGCCTTCTCCAAATTCTGCATTCTTCCCAAGGCAGAAACAGTTGGCTGTTCAAAGAAGGTGGTTCTTTCAAGGTGGGGGCTATGTTGCGTATTCGAACTCTGTGGCTTCAACCCCCTGTGTTCCATCCTGTTGGTGCCGCTACCTACGATGAGGGCTGACTGAAGCTAGTCGACTCCATTGAAAAACAACTTGTTTGTCAACAATTTTTAGATTTGACGTTAATCAATCCTAACATTTTTCGATTTAGAACTGTATACGATTTTCATCAGTTTCTGAGAATAAAGCGTTAGAAGTGAATGTGGTATTCATAATACAGTCCACTCATAGCAATTTCGAACCACATTAAACTCTGCCTTTGACAAGCACATTTGAATTCATGTTCGGAGTAGTTGTCTAGGCAAAAAGCAGTAACGGGTAATTAAGTAAAATACTGCCTATTACCATAACACTGTAATGTCGATTTATCAGTTACTGCCGTTTGCCTCATGATTTGTGGCCTTTGTTGATTTCTGAATGTGTTCCAAACCATATGTGGAGTTAGCGCAGTTACTGCTTACGTACGCAACATCGATATCTGCTTTTTGACGAAAATGTTACTTACTGCCCTTTACCTTCACACGGCAGTATAGGATTCAAATAAAATTACAACTTTCGGAATAGGAATAATTTATTTTTTCTTTGAGTAAGTATAAATAAACATGAAAGTGTTAATAACTATAAACAACAAAAAGGAACATTGTTAAGTCTACATATTATAATGGCGATGCACCCATTCGGAGGTTGAACTCAATCTTCGGCTCCTTCTCGACTGGAACATTCTATACCGAAGATAGTCACGTGCTCCAAACATGAGAATTTATTGCAGTCTTGACAGCGGTATTTGGTCCTTCTGTTTTTTTGTTTTTGAATCGCAATAAAAACATCTTCCGAAAATATTTTCCGTGTTGCGATCTGCCTTTTCTTCTCCTAATTTACAAATCTGACATATTCGAATTCTAAGAGGTTTTGGTAAATTTTGAGATATTGCACAAATTTTCAAATGAGGTTCAATAAGATATAACGAAAGATTTTCGAGAAATTGGCGTCTCACTACTTTGCTCTGGGGTTCATTCGCTCAGAAGATAACTTGCGAATTGATTCCAGTTAAATTTAGCAAACTGTAAAAAATCACCATTTGCCATCTTCGAGTAGCTCTTGCAGTGTTGTAAGATGCACATAATTTGTCCACTACGTCAACTCTCCCTTTAGTACGATTAAAGTCAATAATTATATCTGGTTTTGAACTATCTTCATCGATTTTATCGTCACTGTGGCAAGTGGAGATCAAAAGAACATTCTTCTTCTTCTTTGGTATATAGGAAACGAGTGTACAGTCTTTTCTAAAACCAAACATAATGGAACCAATTGGACGATTTTTTCCTTGAACAAATTCTGGCGGTATTTCCTTTTTATTCTTTCGTATAGTTCCGATTGTTGTCAGGTTCCGTTTATAAGTTTTTCAGCTAGAGAAATACTTCGACTATCGACTAAAGAAAGTGCCGATGTATCTTGACGAAATGGACCATCTGATTGAGTACCAGCATATACTTCTGAATTAGAAGTGTAAAATGTTTTTGAATCGCAAATTGCAAATATTTCAATCCCATATTTATTGGGTTTATTTGGCATGTACTGCCGAAAAGAACACGGAAAGCCTCAAGTTTTTCATCAATTGTAACTTCTTGTGACATATTTCGATTTCGTTTACAGTTATCGATGAATATTGGGGCTGGTTTGTCAAGAGACAATCATCAAATCTGATATAGCGTAAAAGAATGCGAAATCGTTGGAGGGACATGGCTAATCGATATAATTCAGCAGAGGTACCATCAGTTTTGAATAAATCTTCTGCGTTCAAATTATAACTCTTCTTCACTCCACTGATAAGAGCAGTTCTAGAAGAGCCTCTATCTCTTCTTTGGTGGTAGATCTTGTATATGTTGCTCGGTTCTATTTATGTGATAAGCTCTCTAAATAAGAATTGGTATTAATAACTATAATGTTTATCATATCATTGTCAAAAAAATTTCTTCAAATATCTAATGGACCTGTTATTTGTTTCAGAGGGCCTCTCACACTCGGGAGTTTCATTCTTATTATATTCTTAGATGGAGTTTTTACATTTTGATTCGGCATGTGCTTGTTCCATTTGGTAACTTTATCTTTTCCAGTAAACGTCGGTTCTTGGACTAGCTTCTTTTTGGGGAAAGGCTGTTCTTCTTCTTCTCCACTCTCTATCTCTTGTTCTGTGTCGCTGTTATTATTCTCTTCTTCCAAATAATCTTCCTGATCTTCTTCCTCGTCATCGTACTGTTCTTCAACAGTATCCTCAACTATTAATTCCATAAGGGCCATCAGCCGCTCTTGTTCACGCTCATAATCACCTATTTCCTTCAAATAATCAAAATATATTGAGTTATGAACTATAATTTTCATTATCTTCTATCATACTTACAGAAGTTTGCGAATAAATATATTTCTCTTCAGTAACAATTATTCCCTAACCGCAACAGTGACTTCGGTTCACGACACCGACACTTGATATAACCTCTTCATGAATTATCTCGACAACGCGCCACTTCGTCCGAGTATCTAATAGAACGCGAGATTAGTCTGACGTCTGATGAAAACAAACACGACCTACCTCAATGTTTACTTGGTTTGAGGTTATGGTTGTTTGTCAGTTGATTCAATTCCTGTGATTTGCTTGGTTTTTCGGAATTTTCCTGTTGTTTCTCCCAATTGTGGTCTCGGTAGTGTAATGGTTAGCATATCTGCCCATCAAGCGGAAGGCCGGGGTTCGAATCCTCGCCGGGCCACCGTGCTGTGTAATCGCACGTTGAAAGGTAAGGCCTCGTTGATCCATTGCTCACACAAGTTTCGACTTGTGAGGGTTGACGTTCGTCAGCTGTTTAACGGAAACGAACAATTTTAGAACAATTATAACATAAGTAAAAATGGTTGTTAATGCCCGTATGCACCGTCAATGAGTTTCTTAACTAAGAAAGGTTTCAGGACTCAAGTCAAGGTTTTTTGTTTTACCGTCGTTATGAAACCGTTTGAGTGTTCCTAAATTTGAGTATGGCATTTTGTTGACTAAAAACGCTAAGTTTGAGTTTGAGGTTATGTGGTTATGTTATGCTGAAGAAGGGCTAATAATTTTTTGTATTTATTCCTAACTCATGAAATTGTTTATTCCTAACTCATAATATGGAAGATGATGCATTTTTAATAGATGACGACCTAGATGTGATAGATGTTATTGACTTTGGTTTTCCTAGAAGTTTGTATGTTAGAGAAAATGTTTTCCATACAATGGACAATATGTCCTCCTTTCGAAGATTTCGCTTAAGAAAACCTACAGTTTTACATATATTGGAGCAAATTGAACCATTATTAGAATTCGACAATGATTTGTAAGTACAGATTCATATATTAATAGATACAAAATAGAAATAATAGTGTTTGGCCAATTAATCAGCTGTTAACAACATTGCGTTTTTATGCGTGTGGAAACCATCAAATTTGTATTGGAGACTTTATAGGAATGCATCAAACTACAGTTTCAAGAATTATCAAGAAGGTTTCTTATGCTATTGCAAGTTTGGCACCAAACTACATCACCATGACCAATCAGGATGAATATCTTAGGACACAAAACGATTTTTATTCAATTTCTAGATTTCCAAGGGTTATAGGATGTGTTGATGGTTCACATATTAAAATTCAGAGTCCTGGTATGAATGAAACTTCTTATGAATTATCATAAGTTTTTGTAAGACTCCTCAAGTTAACATTTTTCCAAATGCAATAATGTTTGAAATGTTGAAAAAAATTGTCTTGAATTCGTTTTTGTTGAAATAATTAATTTATCCACTTTTTTCGTCAAAATAGAGCTGTTGGGTATATACTAAATACTTTGTATAATATTTTTATCTCAAAATTAAATTTTATTTTGTTCGTGAAATTGCTCCACTCACTTTGCTTTTTTCGCAAACTTTTTCACTCACAAGATAAAATTTCTTTCATCACATATCATAATGGCTATTATTTTAGGTGGAGAAGATGCTGAAATATTTCGCAATAGAAACGGTTACTTCTCTATTAATGTTCAGGCTGTATGTGATAGTCATCTAAAAATTAGGGACATTGTAGCAAGATGGCCGGGCTCCACGCATGATATGACTATTTTTTTTACAATAGCAGAATTAGAGCTCGGATGGAGGGAGGTGACTTTGCTAATTGTTTGCTTTTGGGTGATTGTGGTTACACTTTGAGAAATTATTTTTCAATATCCTTAGCTCAGCCGGCTAGAAGAGAGAAAAATTTATACAATGAATCTCATATTAGAACTCGCAACTGCTGTAACATTGATATTTCGATAAACTAAGTTTGTCCGATATTTACTGATCTCTGTGAATCCAACTTAATCGATATGATAATCCGTTAGTGCAATTCAGTTCCAGTAGATGTCGCTGTACGACAACTAGAACCTGTCAGTTCCTTCTACGGAAATATTGGTGTATATTACTAGTTTTCGAATACTTGGTATGAAATTAGGTATTAACAGATATATCCAAGAATTAGTTAGCAATGACACTCATTCATAACTTGGCCTAATCGAGTAGGAAAATATCTGTGTTGGCAACATTGGTAGGAAGGGCTCTTGTGGTGACAGTACCTAGAGATTTGGGCATTCTCTCATTTTTCTGAGACATTTGACACTCAGTGATTTTTGTGAACTTCTTGCTTTTGGCGAGTACAGGAATTTTGTATTTGAAGATTTTGAAATCATCCTCCATTGAGGGATTATAATTCCTGGTACAATAAGCTTCCGTTTCGTTGGCGAATTTAGGCAATTGCAGATTTTTGATATTTTTGGAGACAGACCCAAATTGGAGATTCAACGCCACAGCCACATGTCATAACCCTTTCTCCTTCAGGTATGCAATAGCTATTCAACCATAAACTTAGTGAATATCCTTCAACTGATATTTCAGGACGTTGTGAAGATTCGCCGCTGGGAATACCGATAAGATTTGACCAATCCTCAGAAGCGAGGTTATGCAGTTACCTCTGTAGGGCTTCCCTACTATCTGTGGTCATTACAGCGTGAAGGAAAGGTATACTTCTTCTATTTCTTGGTGAAATCACGCTTCAATCTCCTCTCTTTCTTTTCAAGGGTTTATGTATTGGGATATCGTATAAGTACATTGACCGTTCAAGCTATCTGCGATTAGGCTGGTGATTACCGTATACTCCATATCAGACTATATATATATTGGTTCCTGTCCAGATATTTACTTGTTCTGAAAGATTCCAGACCATACAGTTTTTGCAGAAGACAATTTCCCTTGGAACTGGTACACCTGACGGATATACACAAGTCCCATCGATAAGTAGTCTTACTTGATAAGAAGTATTACGTATGAAGCCCTGTATTCAACAGGCACGGTGCACCATGCTTGACAGAGTACGGGTATGAATCGGGTTATTTTGAAAAAGGTTAATGAACCACTGAAATTGACTAGTTTAAGTTCTTTTTATTTAGGGTGTCGTACTCAATTGTGTGAGTATATCAATCATATATTATTTGGCTATTCTAAGGTAAATGAGAATAGGGAGTAAACTATAGGTAGGCTTGGTAATTTACCTGGCGCCCCCGAGTTAACATATCGATTTATTTATTTTTGTATAAAACCCACCCCATCTCCACCAGGGTTTAGCCGCGAGCGTGCCTGTCACTCAGACAGATTGTGTACCGCCCGTTTTTGTTTATGTGAATGAAAGTAATAATAAAGAGGAACCTGATTTGAATATATTTATTTTTGTATTTCATATTCCCTTTTTGTGACAAAGTTATATCAGAAGGGTAGGACGGTAATACTGCATTGAAAGGACCTTTGGAGTTTGGAAACGACGCTTTCCAGCTATGGCTTATGGCTCAAGATGTTCTTTAGAAACAAACATGAGCATAGGTATTGCTACTGCAGTTACGCATAATATTGCAGTCATTGCAAATGAAGATATGTTAGGGATGTCCCAAATTCCCCTAATATCGAATTAATCACAATTTTCACTAAAATTTTTTTTATGTCCCTTTGAACTTCACCATGTGAATTTCCTATTTTTTTCATCTCCATAATTCAATGTAAATTCAGCTGATGATGAACCTATGTAGATTCGAAACATGTACTGAATTACCGTACTGACATCTTTCAAATATTAAATTGTGGAGACGACTTTGAGTTTTTCTGCATCGTAAATGAAGATGTGCCTCCTTTACCAGATAATATTAATGAAGCTGAGCTAAATTATTTGATTGCGCAAGGAGATATTCCCTACGTTGCTCCAAACAATAATAATAAAATAGTAATCAATTACAGAAGACATCTAATCCAAATATACTTTGCCTATTTGAATAAATTTTTTTATTTTGATTAGTTTTATATTGTAGAAAAACATTTAAAAAATATATTGATATCTCGATAGTTCAGTCTACAGAGATAAATTCAAACACTGCAATAATCTTAATGTTCTGAAGTTTTGAAAACCACCTCAGTTTTTTTCAAATCGGTCTGATCTAATGAAGGCACCGAGATGTAAAAACATGTTATATTTTTCTTAAATATATAATGAAGAAATTTCCACAAGTTTAACTTTTGTTTTACTTTCAACAACTTTCACAATTCAAATAATTATCTCTGTTTTTTTTCATCAATTTGTAATTGAAGAAGCTCCAATTTTAATTTCCTCTCTTTTCTTTTGAAGGCCCGTTCTTCATCAATATCTTCAATCAATTTATCGATTAAGATTAACCTCTTGTCTAACAAACGGTCATACTTTTCCGCAAAAAGTGATGATGACAAAACTTTAACAGATCCTGTTGGTCTCCGATGAGAAGTGCTCAATGGGGTTTCAGACTGATGTGCTTTCTGAAACAAAATATTTAAGTCGATAACATAAAACCTCTGAATAAATTGGAATATCATGTGTACAGGATATTCTGTAAACTTTTTCAGAATTGATAAAGCACATAATAGGTTTTACACTCACATCATATTTACTATTTTTTAATAAAGGGTTCAGTGGAGCAGACAACTGTTCAGCTGCAAATTCAGAACCTACAGTCCAAGTTTTATCCTGAGAGGTGGTGCATTGAGGGTTAGTATTCTAGAAGGAAAGAAAAATCACTTATAACAATTAATCTTGTTTTTTTGTTCAATTTTATTCTTGTTAAATATTTTTTCTCTCCAAATACCTACCAAATTTCCATTTTTTGACACTGAGCCTATAGACGAATGTAACTGTTCACAGTTTTTAGGTGTCTCAACATTGATTGTGTTTACATCCTGAAAAGTTAAAAAAAAATGGTTACTTAGGTACTTACATCACTTTTTTATAAAAAATATAGTTCAATATTACAGTTCTACATACATTTTCACAATTATTTTCTTCAATATTGTCTATATCAGACTCATAATTATGTTGATTTTGTTCCTCAGTTTCGTCTTGTAAATATATAAATTGTAAATTTTCGTTTCGATCAATTTTTGAATGGGGAACTCTATCACTATCAAACTGATGTGGAGTTAATCCAGAAATAGTTTTTTCATTCATTATAGAGAGCATCAACTCTTCTGTGGCATCAATTTTCTTTACTGGTAACTTGCCACAACCCATTTGCCTCGAAAAATGCATCATGTTTCTTGTTGCAAAAATTTTTTTAAGCTTATCGCTATGCCTATAGACGCCTTCTGTACTGAAACTATAGAATTCTATTTCCACAGTCTTCCAAGCCTTCTTCTTTGCCTCCATAGATGTTCTGTCAGTCTTTTTATCTTCAATTATATGAGCATATTTGCTTATAATAGATATTAGAAGTTGTTTTTCATTGGCTGAAAAATTGTGTTCACGTTTTCTTTTGTTATCCATTTTATATGATGCAGAGTATACAGAGAACCACACAAAAACTGACAACGTTTTTCAAATGATAGATTGACAACAAACCACTAATAATGACAACCACAAAAACAAGGTTAAGTTTAAATTTAACGAAGACATAATGGCACAAAATTTCCTGAAAATAGCGACGTTGCCAATGTTATTTTATTCTCAGTTAAGATAACCTATTTCGATAACGCTGCATAAGAAACTTTGTCTTAAATTCAAGACCAACTTAACGAAGTTGATCTTAATCATGAAACGGTGCATACGGGCATAGGTGTTTAGTGAAAGGACGCAAAAACAATAATGTCAAATCATGGAATAAAAGTTTTTTTAGGCAAGTGTTTTCAAAAGCGGTCTTTCTTGTGGGTTTTTCAATGCAATACGTTCTCATTTTATAGTGTTCCTTCGGATGTACGTAGAGGAAATATGAAAGAACTATATATTGAACGACGAAACTTGTGGGTGCAAGCTCTACAACGGAATGATTTGACAGCGAAGAAATTAAAGTGTGGAAGAATCTGTTCTGATCACTTTCATTCTGGTGAGTTTTATGTATAATATGATAAGTGTTTAATGAATCATCTATATACATCAATTTGAATTAATATCATGCCTTTTTACATATGGTATTTAGAAGCTATGCAGGACTGATAACTTTGACATTTTGTGTTATCCACTGATTCGACAGTTTTATACAATTGTACCTATTCATTTGATTTCAGGTAGACTTACCAATGATCGCCCAGGTTCATCACCAAAATTGAATATTATTCCATTTAAATATACAGTAATGGTCATGGACTATGATCAAGGACCATTGTGCACTCACTTTTTGTTACTACAAATAATTTTTGATAATATAAGTATTTTTCAAAACGTAAACCTGCTCAATGGGCAGAAAGAGATCATCCAGATTGGGTCTCTTCAAAGTTTATGGGAAATGATATTTCTAGCACCGTTCAAAGGAAGAAAGAAGCTATGCCAGAGGAGGTACCGTCAAGTTGGGTGACTTGAGACAGTTTCAAAATTCAAAGGACTGTAAAATTGTATTCCAGCAAATTAAAATTATGAAACAAGGACACATTTTTGATTCTACATACATTCTTCAAAACTGAATAATAAAAATGAGCTAAAATTTATCAGAAAATATTTTATGTTTTGTTTTTATGGGTGTCTCAAGTCACCTTCACAGGGGCGGTGACTTGAGACAGTAATTTGTTTTCATTATAAACTCAAGACGGGCCGTCAATTTGCGGACTTGAGACATTAATAGTTTTTTTAAAAACGTAATGTAACATATTGTTTCATAAACACAACTCTTATTTGGAAAAATATATTTATTTTGAACATTTTACATTTTTAATACAAAACTAAAGTTTTAATTCTTGAAAAAATAAGTATGAACTTCAAAAACTTTGTTAGAAACGAATCTAAATAAAGCATAACTCTTAAAAAACTAATAAAAAACTCATTTTAACGAAAAAAAAAATGTTTAAAACAATTGTGCCGGATTTTTAAAGTTCAATAGAAAAAGTGAATCTTCCTCGTCGAACAAACACAGGAACCAGCTTTGACAAAATTTGATTTTTATTAATATCTGTGACGTTCTCAATATCTGGAAATACGTAAATATTTTTTCCTTGTGGTGATTTGCGGATAAATTTACACAACTAAATCCGGCTTTAGTTCAATAATTTGCCCAATGAATTTCTTCAAAATAACTGGCTTATGGGGAGCCCCATATGAAAATTGAAGCAAAATAAAGTCATCAACTTTTAAATCCGAACGATCAACCATATCCACGTCTTCTTCAAAATCTTCAGGGCTATCATATGACGATTGCGTGGAAAAGCAATCATTACTGTCACTGGAGGAATCTACACTTTATTTATTTTTCGAGAAATAATAGGTTTTTCTTTTGATGTTGACGGTGTCGGGTTATTAAATTGAGTAAAATCAGGTCTTCTTCAATTTCTTCCTGGTTTCCATTGACTCCATTTTCATTTACCGTCTGTTCTACTTCTTCTAGAGTAGTATTTTCAACACTCTTTCCAGGCTCGATTAGAATTTTTTTTCTTTTCCTCGTACCGGTTACTGTTTCCTCCGTATATAGATTGCTTAAAAAACTTGAAAAGCATTATCTATCGACACTACAAAATTGTTTTCATCATTTGGCTGTTCTAAGCTCGGTGGCAACTTATCTAGTACTTTGTTTCTGTTGATTGGATGAATTCCACTTCCACGGAATCCAGCTATGAGATTTGCTTATGTCTTGTTGTCTACATCAAGTTGATCCAAACAATTTTTTAGCAATCTGGGAAAAGTATCTTTCGGTACTACCCCCCGATGCTTCAATTTCCAATTCAAAAGAACATCTCTCCATGCGCTTTTGAGTGGTCTGAAATATGCTACGTCGGAGGGTTGGCAGATGTGGGTACTGTTTGGAGGTAGCAGGATAAATCGAATATTATTTTCTCTGCATAAGTCAATTACGGATTGTGAAATATGGCTGGCAAGATTGTCGCCTATTAGAGCTCGTGACAACTCAATGGGGAGTTTTTCAAAATACAGTAACGCCGTAGATTTAAACCAATCCTCGAAAATCGCTTCATTAAACCAGGAGCTCTTTGACCTATTGTATCTAGCACCAGCAGGGCCATTTTCTATCCACGTTTTATACAAATTTTCGGCCTCATTAACTATGTAAGGTGGCAAAAGTTCACCCGATGGGAATCCTGCAAACATGTTGGAATGGCTGCTTCTAGAGTTGTCCATTATACGATGTGCGTGTTTTGCTCCTCTTCTGACAAGTACCTTGGTTTTTCCAGGATCGTCAGTTATATTTGTCTCATCATAATTGACCATTGCATTGGGTTCAATCCCTTGCAAACTTACTTCCAGCTCGTCAAAATATTTATTTATTACCTCCCTGTTAACACTTGCCCGTGCCCGTTTTATATTGTCACACCAGCGTTGTTAGAGTATATCCTTATGCCTTTCAATGAACTCTCTCATAAATTCTCTTCCTGGCAAATTCTTTTCAAATTTTGATACCTGTCTATAGTTTCGTTCAAAAATTTCAAGTTTTCTTTAATTTTCTCACTATCAAAACATGTGAATGTCTTTATCTGAAAAGTTTTCCTCAGTTGCTTTTTTTTTCAATATCAATGTCGGTTATTATTATTTTATGGTCACTCATTGCACTATGTATAATGGAAACTTGACATTTTTTTTCAGAATTAGTTAGCACGTGATCTATCAGGCAAAGTTTGTTATTAAAATCCCTTGTGGGTATATTTTCATTACAAATTCTGAAAAAATTGGTATGGCATATATCACTGAACAGGTTAGTTTGCTCAGTCTTCTTCAAAATGTTTATATTCATGTCGCCAAAAACGAAGCAATCCAACTTGGTGTCTCTGAAGTTATGAAGTTTCACATCTAATAATTTGAAAAAATCTTCCACGTTATCTGCTGGAGAACGATAAATTCTACGTAAAATTATATCCAATTCAATCAATTTGATAGATACGTAAGAATATTCAGTGGCTTTTCAATAATTTCGAACTCCAAATCCTTTTCCAGGAATATTCCGATTCCGCCTCCGCGTTTTAGTCGTGACGAATGAATGGAGTCATAATTTTTGAAATTATTAAACTGTTCTTCATCTTCATTCATCCATGTTTCAGAAATTATAACGACTTTGGCTTCAGCAGTATTCATTCAGATTTCAATTTCTTCCATTTTATTCTTCATAGAACGAGCGTTTAGATAAATAATTTTGAGATTGTTTGGCATTTGGTTTTTATATTCTGAGATTGTTGGATAATCAAAAATTTCGGTATTTCTTTTTCCGAGTTGATCAGTAGTAGCTGTATCTGCTTGAGCCATAAAATATTTGAGCGGTTTTGTTTTCTGAGAATCTTTCACTCACTTCAACAATAATCAATTCGAGAATCCAGTTTATTTTGTTGAAATACAAATGTTGAGCATTTTCTTTCTGATGCCATATGGTCCATGGGGTTACTTGTTTTGAAAGTTTTATTAGAATGAATGCAATTACTACATTTTTGTATATATAAATATTTCCACAATATTTTAATTCATGTGAGCCGGCACATCGTGGGCACACAGTTTCATTCCATTCATTTTTTATATGTATGTCTAAATCTGAAACATTTAGTACATTGTGTTAAATCATTATTTTGATATATTTCCAGATTTTGTCATCCAATAAATATTTTACCTTCATTCACATCCATAATTTTACGAAATAGGTTTCCATTCAGTTCAGCAAAAATAGTGTAACGATTTTTGTGTTCGAAGTATTCGACGAATGTGACGGTGAGGAAGTCATGTTCATCAATGATATTGTTTTGTTCTGTTATCATTTGCTGGATTTCTTCTTTGGTTGTTTTACAATCTAATGTTACATTTGGAATTTTAATTTGGGTTTCATCAATTTTCTAACTTCTGTTTCATATTGAGTAGGCAATTTTTCATTTATTTCTTTTCGAATTTTCTCAACATCTTCTAAATTTCTACAAGTTATAACTATATTTCCGTTATTCATTTGTTTCATCGAATTCTCTCCTATACCCAGCTTATTGATTCGCACATTGTTTTCTAAGTCATTTTTTGTTTTACTAGACTTTTGTTCTATTTTTGGTTTAAGGTCATCGTTTGTGAATGACATTTCTCCTATATATTTTTCATTCTTGATAACATCTGAATATGATTTGTAATTATTTCCATCTGTTAATTTTGAGTTCGCTTCCAGAATTTCGATTTTATTACTTATTTTACTCAAACTCTCCGTTATACTCTCTTTTTCAACAATATTTGATAATAAGAAGTCATGATTTTGTTGTAAATGCTCATTTTCCTTCGTAAGAAGTTTTATATTATTCTCTTTTTCCTGAATCAACAGATCTTTATCCTTGATAATTTCTCTCAACAGACGGATTTCTTCTTTTGAGGTTTCAATAATTGGTACCATTTTCTCACTTCCATATTCGTCGTTTATGTATGATTCATCAACTGTTTTCTTTTTAGTTCCATAATTCACTTCAAGTAATTGAAATTTTGATTTTTGTTCCTGTTCTGAATTATCTATCTCAGACTGCCCGGATTCCATTATCTGAGAATATTGTGATTGGTTTTCCAAAATTACATTTTCGCTATTCTTCTTTTTTCGCATAATTTATCTGCAGCAATCCCATCCTAAAGATTTGCCATATTCCAGTGGACTAATTTGGTAGTATTCACAATAACTGTCATAATGACAAATTAAATATCAAAAAGGATAATGAGTAAAACTGATCCAAATTCGGCCGTATTTCACTTGAACTGCTGCCACTCTCCTCTGCAACGTAACAGGTGAATCCAAATAGAGCTTGTTACTTTTTAATAACTTATATGGGATGGCTCGCTAGGACCTCTCTGTCTGACACAAGTACCTATAAAGCTTTTCAACTCAGTTGACAACTATGTAGTTTCCAGCATGAATTTGTTGGTTGGTAGTCTTATTTATTGGCATGAAATCTTATGTTTCATTTACCTACGCCAAAACTGCTGAAGCATCTCACAAAAGTATCCTGTGGTGGAAGCTTGAGCTATTAAAAATTATCAGCAGTTTCTTGTGTACTTAAATGAATTATACATCAGGCTAATATTCATTATTTTATATATAAAATAATACTTGGTTCCAGACTCAGAAATGGTAAATACAGGTCAGCCATCTGCCACCTCAGAAATCAATCATAGTCTTACTTCTTACTGAAGATGATTTGGACAGACTTGAAGTTGCTTCGGTGAATAAAACGATATATAAATATGAATCCAACTCACAGTTGTTTGAGCCGAGCATTGACTCTCTCAAAGGAAATGAAGAAGCATTAAGATATTATACATCATTCCCCACATATACACATTTTGATAATATTTTACTTCTAGTCAGGCAGTACATACCGCAACGCAAAATGTCAAAATTTGCACAACTGTTTTTGACTACAATGATACTTCGTCACAATTTTGACTATACCGACTTGGGGTATAGATTTTCATGCCACAGAACGACTGCATCAAAATATTTTCTACACAATTGAGATTCTGTATGCCCGGCTCAGACCCCTTGTTTATTGGCCTTCTCGGGATGATATTAAGGTGAATATGCCAACCGCATTCAGAAACTCGTTTCAGGATAAAGTTACAGTGATCATAGATTTTTTTGAATTATTCATTGAGAAACCTTCTAATTTGGATACTGCAGCTAAGACTTGGCCCAATTAAAAACACCATCATACTATCAAATTTTCAATCGCTATCACTCCACAAGGAATTATTCCATTCATTTCGAATGCATATGGAGGAAGAGCCAGTGACAAATTTATCACAGAAGATTGTGGGTTTTTGAATAATCTTTGCCCTGGGGACCTTGTCTTAGCTGACAGAGGATTCTTGATATATGATTCAGTGGGTACTTATGTTGCTAAAGTGGTCTATCCTAGTTTTTTACGAGAAAAGAGTCAAATGGAAGTGGTTGACGTAGAAACCAGTAGGAAAATTGCCAATCTCAGGATTCATGTAGAACGAATTATTGGCAGTTTTCGACGAAAGTACAAGATATTGCACCAAACGTTCAAAATATACGAACTGAAAAAAACAACAAATTTATCCCTTATTGATAAAATTGTGGTGGTTTGTGCAGCTTTCCACAATTTGACCCCTGGCATAGTTCCAATAGATTAACTCATACTACTAACCAAAATTCATTTATTTTTGTTCAAAGATTTTGCTGGGTGTATGTTAGATACACATCTCAAACCATTGCTGCATCATTGATTCGCCATTCGAAAATATGTGCTGCAGTTTTCAATGAAACGTAAGTCCGAAGAAAGCCAGTAATTCATACAAAAGTTTTCCTGTTGTAAGTTTTTTGATTGAATGTCATTTTTATAGGAAAGTAGTGGTTTTCTCAGTATTGTTTGTCAATCATATTGAAAATGTAGTTTCTTCACTCTTAGCATGCTTGGATTCATAGAGATGTAAATCTTATTCTGAAATTATCGCTTTTAATGAAGCATTGTATTATGCCAATCTCAACATTTTCCAGAATCAAAAATGTTCATATTAATTAATTCAATTATGTTTAGAAATACTATAAAAAAAGGAATGGAACCGATTAAAAAAACGAACCCTCATTATTTGTGCCATATTCATATAATTCAATTGTTATATATATAAGTGTCTCGCTACAAAATGACTTTTCTTTTTTTTTCATTATTTTCTTTGATTTTGGACGGACTGGAATATTTTCTGAGCTTTCAGCACAGCTGCTTGTATGGTGATCAACTTGAGTTTTTATCTAAATGTCATTAAAAGTTCTTGTAAAACTTCTTTTTCAAAAATGTGATTGCATGAATATTATTTCAATGTAATTCATCCAGTTCTGCGGAGTTTGTGAGAAAATAAAACAATCACTCACCTCAAAAATTGAATTTGAATAGCAAGATATACAATTGAAGTAAAATGTTGGCTCGTCAAATGAAATGCACTTTTGATCATGTTTTTTGAGGTGATTTCTTCATAAGTCATATGTTCTTATTCCAGTATGCATGTTGAATGGATTTCATTTCATTGGGTTGTAGGGATCGTTGTTGTCAAGTTTATGATGTATTAGTCTTTACTATAGTTTGTATCATGGGAATGTTTGGTAGTTAAGTATGCTCATTCCTGGAGTTGATTTTACTGCATTCATCTGTTTTCTAAGATCCACAAACTTTTCAAAGATATGACAACTGGATTGAAAATTTTATAATTAATATATTCATATATATCTTTTGTTTGAATAACCATTATTTTTAAGTTTCCCATTCAAATATTTCATGAAAAAGTTCACGCAGGTTTGATAACAAATTGAATAATATTCATGATATACCATTGATAGGGAATCAAATAAGTGAGTCTGATAATTAAATGAGATCATACAGATTAGTTTATTGATTTATGAAAATGTTATATGTATATGGTAAAAACTGTCCTGGAAGTTACTAAAGGTCATCATCTTCACTATCATCACAGTCCTGACAAATCCATAAACCATCAGGAACTTCCTTCAGTCCAACACAATTGAGGTGGTACCATTGAATTCTGCAGAAACTAGAATCACATGCAATCATAGGAGTTATTCCATCGTCCCCTTTACGACATACACAATAAACTCTGGGCTTGCTTGACCCTGGAATGGAAGAGCCCTGCCTATTGCATAGACCATTATCATTTTCTACATCAGCCACTGCAGCGTTAGATCTAGTGAAGAAATTTCCAAGAACTTCTAGTAATAATATTTTGTAGAAAAAATGTTTTTGCAATTTCACTTTCCCTATTCCAAAATTCTTTATCAAGAGGCACTAAGTTAAATGTCAAGTCTTCTTTCGTCCATACTACAAAGTAACAATTTTTCAATTCAGTCAATCCCATTTGCATTTGAATTTGATAATAGTACTGATGGTCTCTTTTCAATGTCAATATACCATCTTTCATTGTCATGAATGAATTTTTGTTTGCCAAATTTTCAACACTTGAAAACCTTATGCAAAAAGGACTTTTCACTTCTAACAGAATTGAACCACAACAATCACAATGATTCCATCTGGTGATGCTCCAAAGTAAGAATATTCAGGATTTATGAAGAGTCCCATTTTTTATACTTGCACATAAGTATGATTTTTCTTCAAATCTTGTAGAATGTCTTTGATCGCATTTGATTCATGCTCACCACCATAACCGAGTGCCTTGATCTTATATTTATGGTTTGCCGGATAACACACTGATTTAATCAATGATAGGGAAGGTTTCTCAATCTCAGTCCGGCAGCATCTTTCGAAATCGGATGCAGTATTCCTTCCTGCCCGATATGAAAACCAGGACTTACATTTAGATTGCTTCACAGTTTCTTTTGCGATTTTCCTACAGTCATCAATGATAAGAGATAAATCTATACTGCCACCTGGTTATAAATATGTATTACTCATATGATTGGTAAACTTGAAAGATATTGGATTGAGGTGGCCTTTACTTGATGGAAATCCATAGTTATTACGCTATAAGGTAGACACGATTAAATTTCCACAAAATTTATTGTCTTCGCTGCGAAGACAATAAATTTTGTGGAAATTTAATCGTGTCTACCTTATAGCGTAATTGAAAGATATTAGAGATTATTTGTCAATGCACAAAAATAAAATAAACAATTTGCTAAGCTTTCTTTCACTACAGAGTAAAATAATAATGTCGGGGTTAGGTGGAAGAACAGACGTGCAGTCTTGCGACTGCATGAATTGAACATCGCCCTACTATCTGATTATCTGTTATGAAATTTGTTGCCCTCATTAATGAAGACATTTATTTTTATTTTTGATAGGACTAACAGAAAATTGAAAGAAATTCTAAAGACAGGATCCAATTTTCCGATAAATTACGAGTGGCCTAGCGGGTGCTTCCTATTCGATCCAACCGAAAATATGCAATTGCGTTCATAAAATATAAAATCTTCGTTTGTAGAGAAAAAAAAAAGTTCTCTGTAAAAGATATACCTTGTGAAGACAAAATAGACTTTCCCAATTTCCCATAAATAGCTTTTTTATCTGGTCAGAGTAAAAGTATCATAATAATATATCATATGCAGTGAGAAAGTTCATAATACCTATCTCACATGCAAGTTTAAATACCTTTATTGGAATGAATCATATTTCAATGAACTTTTCAAGACACGTCAGTTCTTATTGATAGAAATTCCATCTCACATTATCATGGAGACTTTATCGTTCGGTTCATACTGAAATGAAAGGGGACACGGCTTAGCTCTTCAGGTTGAGTGACAGTCATTCGATATCTGAAGTTAAGCAATGCCGAGCGCGGTTAGTAATTGGATGGCTGACCATGGGGGCAAAGACCGCGTCGAAAGCCCCTACAACTGCAACTCAATAGCATATCATAGCTCGCAGGCAATATATCAACGAGCACAAGATATATTAAAGATATGCCGTTCTTCGGAGGGGAGGTAAAGCTAGCGGTACCGAGTCCATGGATGTTGGGCTCGTAAAAGATCCCTAGCTCTGGTTGGAACACCAGAGGGTTTGGCAGAATTTCCGGTTGGGGGAAGTGGCGTCGGTGATTGGCAAATACTGATTGGAATTCAATTCGTTTCATTTCAGTATTTTTCATTTCATCCACTATGGATCCTTCCCAAAAACTTCTTTTGAATGTTATCGGGCGAGGCGTAGCCGAGTGTGCCATAATGATTGTTTATGATTCGTATTACATACAAAATTTTATCTGATGGCATTTATATCAATACATTTGAATAAACTTTTTTGATCAAACCATTACATGTTTTCCTTATAGAATTTCATTATGGTACTTAGTACCATAATGAGCTTCCTTATGTCATCAAAATTGAGTGACATAACGTTGTCATTATGACATGCCATCAGATAAATGTAGTTTAGAGAAAATTTCAAAAAACTATCTGATTAGAAAAGATTTTTTTCGAGGGGGGGATTGAAATAATTTACTATTCAAAATACTGATAATATCCAGTACTTATGTGAATACAAAATATATTTATCTTGTTTGAAATACACAAAAAAAATTAAAATTGATCACTTAACGAGTTTCTGCGATAAACGACAACGGATTTTTTTCAAATAAGATTTCTGCTGCTATCAGCAAATAAAATTGAGATAATGCAACAGGAGTATTCATTTGTTTTATTCATTGAAGTTGTATGACAATTAATAAGAAAAAGTATACATGAATAAGGAGCGGTTTGGCGCAGAAAGGCGACAAGCGACGGGTTTCTGTAGTAAACGCTTCGAACTGCCGCTTACTGTAACTGCGCCAAACCGTGTGTTCACCTCCAAAGTATGATGTTTTGATATTTACTATTTTTTGATAATGTTGGCGCTCGACAGATTTTTGAAATAATCGAATTCAATTACTATTTGAAAGTAATTTTTTTGGTGGATGGATCTCTGTTCGTTGTTTTTTCAGTTGATTACCTGAACTACGAGGAGAATATTTCTCTGAATTTCGACTATCGTGTCTTAATATTCCAATGTTTTACAGGTTGTAGCTGGCTATTTTTTAGACTCACTAAAAATACTTGGTGGTTGTCCAAAAACTGTGAGGTGTGATATGGGAACTGAAAATAAAACTGTGGAGAAGATTCAAAAAACCCTATGCGAACTCTTCGATGAAACTGCATCGTCACGTCCTTCTTTTATATACGGAAGGAGTACACATAATCAAAGAATCGAAGCTTGGTGGGAAATTCTACGTAAACATGGTGCTCAATTCTGGATGAATCTGTTCCAATCACTGAGAGATGATGATATTTCTGATGGTTCCTTCATAGACAAGTCATTGATTCAATTCTTCTTCGGCAATATCATTCAGGTTTGTAGATAGTTGAGTATTTTTCATATATACAATTTTTTCTCGAAAAGTTTTAGTGATTTGGGTAATGTGTGTAGATGATTCAAGCATTATATTGAAAAAACTCTTCACAGATAGACATCAATTACTTCTGAAAATTGATGAGAAAATATTATTTTGTCGACGTTTCGGCTCCCATTTTGGAGCCATTTTCGAGACGAAACGGCCTTGTGTCTAGGTCTGAGTCTACTACCTGGGTTTCGTCATTGGAAATCAAGGACTGGTTCGATGATGAAACCCATTTAACCCATTAACGGCCAAGCAATAAAGGAAAACAATTTTTTCAATTTTTTTTATTGAATATGGTTCAAAGAACATCAACCAAGACATATTTATCATATTTTAACAGGAAACCAACAGCAACAAAAAAAACATAAGGGTGCGTAAACGCACCTTTGGCCAATACCGTTATACATTAAAACAAATTTTCAGGCAGTCTTAATTATTTTTTTCATGGAAGAACTCAAAACATTCGGGATGGAGATGAATTTTACATTTTTTGCACAAATATATAGTATGACTTTTGCATAATCTACATTTTTTTCGTGCACTTGTATCATGCCTTTGGATCATATGACCAATATTGTCAAATCTCACGTCGTCCAGCAAACTATTTTTAGAGGGACGTCCACAGCTTGATTGAGCAGCCACATCTGTGTTGACAGGTCCAGCACATCTCTCAACTTTCATAAGCGATAGTGCTAGAAGTGATCGAAATTCTAACTGCGAAATCTTACTGTCATTGGCTATATTGTAAATCTTCCAGCTATTCACGACTGTGCTACCAATTAGATTTATAAATAGAGGCCACCACCATTTCTCACCTCGTATTTTGATACGGTAATTTGCAATGCCATTATCATGTAAATCCACCCCACCCATAAATTTATTGTATTCGGCTACAAAATTAGGTTGAGGTAAAAGAATATCTTTGTGCTCTTTTCGACTATATCGTTTTGTTTGTACAAGAGGTAGTACGGTGCAGGTATTCATAATAACCGTAACAGCCGAATTATCATTCCATCTCGCAAGTAAAACTTTCAACGCCGTATCAAATACAGAATCGAATGTTCCCCGTACTGTCTTTTTGAATGTTTCATTATTTTTTAAAGGACACTTCGCAGTGCGGTTGTCTCTGATAGTACCGGTGGCAAAGAAGCCTAGGTCCTTCAGTGTCGTAAAAAGAGCATAAGACGAAAAAAAGTTGTCAAAAAATACTCGATGCTCTTGGGGTTTGACAACTACGGAAAGTAAGTCTAAAACTATCTTCGTTCCCAGACTATCAACTGAATTCAAGTTGGTTTTCTGTTTTCCACCATATGGAATACATTTATATAAATAACCTTTGTATGAACAGAGGCACCATAATTTGAAGCCAAATCTTACAGGCTTTCCCCGAATAAACATTTTGCATGAGTGACGTCCAGAATATGGCACCATTTCCTCATCTATTGAAAGGTTATGTTCAAATATACCAAATTGCAAAAGTTTTATATTCATCATATCAAAGATAGGGGTAAGCTTGGCAAATTTATCATCTTTGTCTAGTTGAGTATTATCAGACAAGTATATTTCGTTTGATTGATCGAAATTTATTTCTATGCATTGTTTCTCTCACAATAGCCACCCTTGTATCTTCATCCTTTGACCAATACATGTCACATTGTGGCAAAGTGTGATAGCCAGATAAAATGCAAATGCCGATAAAACGTTTCAGTTCTGCCCCATTTATGTCAAAATCGTGTCGATTGTTTTGTGCTGCATAATTTTTTGAAAAATGTACAATTTGACTGGTCACTTCGTCATCGAAAAACAATGAAAATATTTCAATGGGCGTCTTACCTCCATGGCAGGCTTTGATGTTTTCTAATAAGCGAGTGTTATTGCTTACAGGATAAGATGAGAAATTGGGAGTGCTGTTTTTTGTCCATTTTGGCACAAATTTTGATTTTTTCTCATTGGATTTGTTGTATGTTCTCATTTTGTCGCGAATTTCACTCAGTGGAATATCATCTTCTTCAGAATCACTTGCCGAAGGAATATAAACTTCATAAGTTCCAGCAATTTCTGCATCAATATTACCTTCTTTCATGAGATTGTCGTCTAGGTCCTCATCATCAGTAATTCCATCAACATTTGGTGAAAAATACGTCACTTCTACTTCATTTGCGTTTTCTACATCAGAATCTTCTTCAAGACATGCAATCAATTCCTTCGTAGTCGATGGTCGTCTTCGGTTATACATCTCCTGTCGATTCTGGCCAGAAGTACATGGTTGGCTCATATTGGCTGTGTTGTAAAATATAGACTTTTAGGTTATGTAATTTTGAAGCATAATAGTAGTTCACAGCTTACCTTTAGTTGCCTTTGAATAGGTACGGCAAACAATTTCTAACCGTAATTGATAATTTAGATATGAATCTACCACAGTTACGAAATATTGAATACCAAACTAGTACACGTGCTCACTACTGCAGTGGAAATATAACTGATTCACGTCACGATTGCCGGCCTTGATGCCGCTGATACTGTTAGGCGCCAAAGGTGCGCAGGCGCACCCTCGGTTTTAGAATCCTAATTAGAATTTTATGAGCTGAGTTTTATTCAAGTGCATAATTTAGGACAATGCATAGTGGTACACTAAACGTATGTTATTATGAAATGAGTCTTTATTGCGCCAAGAAGTGAATAAAGAATTATTGTTTTCATAATGTTGTAAAATAGTTGAAAAACTATGTTAGTTTCACTAATTCTTAAACATATTTTTATATATATAAAATACAATAAACATGCTTACAAGGTCAAAAAAACATATTAGAACATCTACAAATACTTGTTAGAGTAAAAACAATTATAGCAGCTAATAAAAAAAAAAATGAAAAGGGTGCGTACACCTTTGGCTGTTAATGGGTTAAGATGGAAGCACCCTTATAATAAAATCTTCATTTCCCAGATGATTTGAATAATTATATTTGCATCAGCTAGACATTCAAAAAGTCTGCTACGACACCACATTTCATGAATTATTATTCATTTTCAGGGCCAACTATTCTAATTTTTCGAGCCCAAACTTTTTAAAAAATCATCACCGATTTTTTTACAAAAAATCTGACTACACCACTGGATTCGTGACATTTTCAAATGGCTTATGTCAGAGTTCCGTAGGAATGCATCCAATATCAAAAAAGCTATAAGGGAATGAAATTTGAAAAATACCCACCACTTAAATTTCAGAAGTTTTATCTGAGTTCCGACCACACCACTGGATTCAGGAGGTCTCGAAATATCACTGTTGAAAATGTCAATAGAATCTGTACATCATCAAAAAAATTATGATTGAGTAAAATTTGAGAAATTTGTCGTTTAATGTAATTGTAGCAAATTTCCGACTACACCACTGCTTCCATTCCACGTATACTTTTTTGTTCATCTGCTACCACCCTCCATATATGGCCCAATTGTCGATTCAAGAAATATCGAAATCATACTTATTTCTAAACTGAACTAAAATATTCAATGAAAGAAATCGTCCATACCGAATCCAGTGGTGTAGTCGGAATTACATTAAACGACAAATTTGTCAAATTTTACTCCCTTTAAATTTTTTCATTGATGAACAGATTTTGTTGAAATTTTCAACAGTGATATTTTGAGAACTCCTCAATCCGTGGTGTGATCAGAACCTAGATGAAACTTCTGATATTGAAATGGTGGGTTGATGAAACAGCATACTTTTCCAATTCTATTCACTAATAACTTTTTTATTATCGGATGCATTCCTACGTAACTTCGAAATGAGCCATTCGAAAACGTCACGAATCCAATGGTGTAGGCAGATTATTATTTTCAATTTTTGGCCCCGAAAAGTAAGAATAGTTGGCCCTGAAAAATGACGAATAATTTTTGACATGTGGTGTCCTAGTAGACTCTTTGAATGTCTACCTAATGCGGTGATAAAAAGGGATGTGTATGTATGGAGGTTTAGCAGGAAAACCAACAGGACGGAATCACCGAATTGTCAAGGCATAAATGCGCGAAACTTTAAAAGATTGAATTCTTTTATAAAATAGCAAGGCCATTCCTACTAAGAAAGTACAGCTTACATCACATAATTACCTTCCCCAGATAAGAAGTTAGTAAACTTCTGCAATAACAAAATAATAATAATATTGAATGCATGAAAATGAAATATTTATTTTTCCCAAAAACGTTGGGAATGGTAAAATAATATTTTATGTAAACTAACTTAACAACTAAATGAACGAGGACGGAGC